>PYAF01004847.1:1580327-1616298 GCA_007407185.1 Glycine tomentella | reverse complement strand
TTCATTTGTAAATCAGATCCATTCATACATTTCAATTTTTTAAAATAGGACTTATCAAAAATAATTGAAACATAATCAAATCAATATTAGTAAAATAATAATTATTAAATAACACAAAAGAATATTAAAGTAACATAATATCATAACTTTATAAAATTAAAAACTAAAACTAAAATCATGTTTTATAAGTATTTTTCATTTAAAATACTCACAAAAGTTCAAATGAAATACATAGTACTTAATTAAGCTTAAGTATCAATAATACACAACATCAATTCATCAACAATAGCAAGTTTATATTTAGAAAGAAAAAAAAAGAGAGAATGACAAATATTTTAAATTTATTTTTTATTTTCTTTTAAAAAATTAAGGTAACTTTGTATTAAATATTTTCATTGCCGCTTTGAACTAACTTACTGCCATTTTCTGACTAACTATTACCAATTTTGACCCATTTTCCCATTCAAGCAGTTTTTCTCCATCCAGACACTTAACAGAATCACCAGTCTAACGGACCGGTTCCAACAGTTCCAATTTTCAAAACACCGATACCACACCTCTTCAAAATCTCTCTTTCAAAGTTCTAATGATTATTTTTTTTATAGATTTGAAAACAAAAACTAGTTTGTATTTATTTACGATCATAAAAAATCACTTACAAAAAAAGACTAATTTTATAACTTGGCTTTAGTCAAATTTTAATTTTTTTCCCAACTTCTGATTTCTTTGATGAAAAGATAAAAATATGTATGAAAAACTTTAAAAAGTAATTATTTTAAAAAAAGTTTTTTATGAGAAAAAAACCTGCAATAAACAGCCCATAAAATAAAAGATCACTTCAACCAACTCAACACAGAGTTTAGTAATACATGAAGCTTTTAACTTCAATTTTTTTCTTGGTTCAACAGATTCATGTTTTAGCAGTACAAACAGTACTCTCTTTGATTGCATACCAAATCTGTACTTTTACTTAATCATACAAAGGTATTAAATGTTCATGCAAATGCTACAAAGCACCTTTCAGGGGATAGATGATACCACAACCATTTTTATTCACCAACAAAGGGTCTCTCACTCTCAACACGCTCCCTTAACTTCCCCAAGAAGATGATCCACTTTCCAAGCTTACGCTTCACGGAAAATCTGCCAAAACCACACAGCTGGCACACCAAAACCTACTTCCTATTTTGCACATTCATTCCTTGTTTGATTCTTGCTTATGCTGCTGAACCAGCTTGTTCACATAGGTCCAACAGATCCAGAGTCTGCAATACATCCAATAACAATTAACAAATTCCACTCCATCAAAGACAGAAACCAACAGCTACCAATCAATGTCATGGAATGATTCTTTTTTGTTTAAAGAATAGCAATATTCCTTCATACCTCTGGAACTGACAGCTCAAGACGAAACTTTGGCCCATCATAATGATGCAATACTGGTCTGAAAGAATCTTCTTCCAATGCCTTGCAGAGCTTCCTGACACGGATTCTTACCTACAAGGACGAGGAGGAACAAAAATATTGTTTTATTCATTGATTTACAGATAAGCTCATACATGGTCTCCCACCATTTCAAAATATTGAATATTCTACTACCTGAGCTGGAAACCTTGATTCGCCTTTGCATTTTTTATCCTCCCAGGCAGTTGGATCTATGTTAGAGCCACCAAAACTTGCTGCCTGCAATTTCAAGGTAAGCAAATAATCAACTAAATGTAATTTGTATATCATCAACTTTTTTCAATTTTAGCCATTATATTTGAAGAGTGGTTAAAAATAATAATACTAAAGGATGCAAGAAACTATCTACATTTTTTCAAATATAGAAGATTATTCTCAGTCTCTAATCAGACAGACAGACATACCCAAGGGAGAAACCAAAAACAATGAGACCAAATTAGAACAGAAAGTCATTTTCATCCTATGCGTTGGGTAACCCCATCACTAGCTATGCCACAACAGCTGAATACAATTTTTTTTTTTTTATCATTTAACCCCTCTAACATCAGCTTTTTTCTATCGATTAGATTATAATACAACAGCACAAAAGCCTTATCAATTAGATTATAATATCTAAAAATAATCTACTCTAAACATGCTCTAAATGTATGAGTAACAATGACAGAGGAATGTTCATCATTTCTGAAAATGGAGACAATATGTCCATGCCTATAACATGTATTTAACACAGACTCTAGCTATTGGGCAACACAAATAGGTTTCTTAGCTGTTCTTGGGTGCAATGTCTCTCCTTGAGAAATTATATTAGACTCACTTTTACCAATATCATTTAAACTGGGGAGACAATTTCAATATTTCATAGCCCTAAAATAAGGTTCCTGCAGAGTCTGAAGCACAAGATAATTAACTGTAGTTGGAAAACTAGAATAGCTTACCTCAAAAATACCATGCAGCTGATGAGTAGTATAGTTATAAAGAAATAAAGGTAACCCAGGTGTTATTGCCCTAACAGAATCTCGATACCTTGGAGGCAAACCTATCAAAAAACATTGAAAGAGTCAGTCATCATGAAGTATTTGATTAATAATCTTCAAGATAGAAAAATAGATGTCATTTAATAACTAATAAGCACACACCAAATAGCTGACGTTTCAAGTCTTCCTGCATTGTGTCATTGTTACAGACAAAGATGTATCCTCCAAGCACCTCATTGCGTGGGAGTGTCTCCGCAGCAGGCAAGGTCTTAAACCTTTTGTCGGTTGCATTTGTGTTGTTGCTTTCATTGTTGGTGTTGTTGTTGATCTCTTTGTTATTAAGAATATTACCGATGTATTTGTTACTGATCACATTACTAACCAAGTTTGCATTGTTTTTCTGATACACTGCATTCGTACCATAAACACCATTTCGAAGCGAGCTTTTGCTCACGTTCTCAGTAAATTTAGAGTCCAGGTTCAACATGCTTAAGTTAAGAGAATCAAATTTGTTCTCTTCCTGGAACCCAAATTTATCTCTTGACCTTGTTTCGATGGGGCCCTTTGAAAGATCAAGATTGTTCACACGCTCCCCCTTCAATCTTGTCTGTTCCGCCAATTTCGAAGCAACCATTAACCACTTGTGATCCTCCGATGTTTTTGAATGTCCACGGAGTTCATCACCCAATTGCCAGAAGCTCTGCATGTTTTCCATCTTTTGAAACCCTTTACAAGTTATCATAAACACAATATAGACCTTATTAAAGAAGTAAATCAACACAAAAATACAGCTAGAAACAGGGCATAGCAAACATGCAATTGGGGAAAAAGAAAATGCTTCAACAACAGCACAATTCCTACTTCAAGCAAGCAATAATTCCTACTTCAAATTTTAATTTAAATTACATCAATTTCATACCATTTATTGGTATTCTAGTATAGTAGGGCTTTGCTATTCCTGATAACCCCAAAAAATAAAAGGGGAAAAAACATAATTATAATTATTTCTAACCATCACATAAATAAACAAATAAAAGTGCTCCCAAATCTTATTTATCCATTTTCAAGAACATGGATTTCCATTTCCCACATTTGACTTTCATGCAACTCCGCACAAAATCGAAGCTACCAAACTCATAGCAGCAAGACACTATCACAAATCTGACATCAAATCACAAAAAGCAGCAACAAAAGTTCAAACTCAGTAAAAAAAACACAGAAATGGAACAAAAACAAAAACCTTCACTCACTTCTCGCACAAACACCAGCACACACACTGAAAATTAAACAGCACAAGCAAGATCAAAAAAGGAAATCGAAGATCCGAACCCAACATTCAAAGATAAAAATAAGAGCTTATCAAAATCAGCAGTGAAGTAAGCACAACACAAGTTCAACGATGGAAAGTAAATAAAGACAAAGATTCGAAATCAGAAATTGATGACGAAAATTAAGACAGTGATTCAACGAATTTTTGAAGAGAAGAAGAAGAAGCCCTAGATTTGGGGATCCAAAGATGAGAGGAGAGAGAGAGAGAGAGTACCTTTTAGTACTTCGGTGTGAAACTCGAAGACGCGAGTGTGTGAGAGAGACTGAGAACGAGAAATGAAAGACCGAAAGAGTTTTTAATGAGGTTCATTTTTCGTGGTTTACGTAAATGTCCATTAATGTTTGGTGGAATTACGGAGCTGCCACTGTTGATTTTGACTTTTTAAGGGTAAATACAAATTTTTGATCCTGAAAAGTGCTAGTAAAAATCTGATTCATGACAAAATTAAAAATATATAAATTTAATGACTAAATATTCCATAAATTAAAATAAATTAGTTTTATTTATTAAATTTATGAGATTATTTTATGATTATATTTTAATATTTAATCATCAATTTAATAATAATTATATTTTTTAAATTAGTCTGATATTAAATTATAAAATTTATGATTAATTTATTTTTAAATTATTTATAAGATTAATTTATCATATTTTTATAATTAAAATATTAAATATAAATTTTTTATGTTTTAAAAGATGAATTACGAATTTGGCTATTTTTTAATTGTAACTTTTGTTTTGAGTCGGTTGCGATGAGGGTGTATTGATTGAATGTGTAGTGTACTATTGAGGTTTCACGTGGCCCTCGCGCGCTTAGAGGTTGCCGGAGATGTCACGCCTGAGATTGTGTTAATCCTGTATAACGTGAGTGAGTGAGGTATTGAATGGTATGGATAAACTTCAACACATCCTTTTTTAATGAAAATATAAACAAATAAATAATTAGATAAAATAAAAATATTTTTTCTTAAATATATATTTTCATTCTTATAATTTAGAATTTTCTATTTTTATTTTTTTAAAACAAAAACTTTTAATCCCTGCAAAATACAAATTATTTACCATTAGTTAGTCAATTTTTGTTAAAAAATAATAATATAATAAATAAAATATTGATGCTATCATATTATGATATCAAATTATTATTGATTTATAAAAATTAAAATTAAAATAAGTATAATTATAAAAATAAAAATAAAAATATATTTTATAGAAAAAATAGTTAAACTTTAAATTAAATGTTGAATAAATTTTTAAATTAAATATTAAAATCCATACACTCTTAATAATGTGACATACTTAGTATTATCAAGTTTTTGTAAAATTTTATCATAAAAAATGACTTGTTATTGTGGTTACTATCATTTATTATGTTAAATTAGTTATTTATTCCTCTAATTTACTTTTTAGATTTAATTTGGTTTTTTAATTTTTTACATCGATTTAATTTGGTTTTTAAATCTAAATTATAAGAAATTATATTTTGTCCCGATTCAAAATCATCACTAAATGGATTTAAACTATTACAAAATATATATTTTTCAAAAAATAAATCAATTTAAAAATTTAGAGAACCAAATTAAATTATTTTTGAAAATTAGAGGATCAATTAAACCTAAAAAAATTAGAAAAATAAATTGAATTTAAATAATAAATTAAAGGATTAAAAAATTAATTTAACTTTTATTATATTGTCGTTGCGATTATTATTACTATAATTATTTATTATTATCATCTAACCTTTATCATATCATCATATTTATTATCATCATCATCACGGTCAAAATGTCAAGTATCTTCATGAGATAACAATTAAGAGAATGAAATTATAATGAAAGAGTACCAGAAATTGAGATTACCTCTAGGTGTATTTTCATCGTTGTATCAGTACTAGTCTCATAGGAAGTATTTTGCTATTAAAGTTACGTGTAACAGGTAGTTTCGTTTCAATAGGACGATACCCTTAAAATGATTATTATATCGCAAGTCCTTGGAAGTGGCTGCTAAGGCTTGTTGTATCTTTCGATGTTTTGATATTTAGATTGTGTGCTCTTGATACTGCATTTGTGATCTCTTTTGAGTTTAGAAGTGTGATAGCCTTGATAGTGAATTAAAGATCAGAAAATATATATTTTAATTTTATAGGATCAAATTAATATAAAAATTTTATAAAAATAAAATTAATACAAAAAATTGATAAAGACAAAATTAATATTTGTTAAATTTTACATATATTTTTGAACATTTTTTACCCAAAAATAATTAAATATATATATATATATTCAAGTCTGAACTTAAAAAATATGATTAAAATTATTGATTTTTAAATAAATGAGTGAATAAATATCTTGATTAAAAAATAAAAAACTAAAATTAAAGATTTAAAAAATAGAAAAACGAAAATTATATTTTATTGTTTTATTTTCTTGTTTAATTGAAATTTCTGCATAAAGAAAAGCACAAATCTGAAATATATGCATTTGAAAGACGAGTGATGATGATTTTTTTATATTATAAAATGAGTAATTTTACAAGAGTATTATTGTGCGTTTAATGTTAAGATAATTTCAAGACGGGTTTTATTATAGATTTTATTACTATTTTAATATATTTAAATTTTTTATTTTATTGTATTTATAGGATAAAATTTGCTCTAAGAAAATGGATTTTGACCATGAACTTCACGTGCAAGAGAATCCTTTTCTTAAGAATTCGAATTCTTTCTTTCATATTTGTTAAATACGTAAATATCAGGATATAATTCTCCATGATTAATTATATAAGATTTAACAATTTTATTGTATAAGACAATTTATAATTGGATAAGGTGTAAGAGAGTTTGAACCAAACCAAAGCAGAAGTGTCTTTATCATTGTTTATGGCTTTCTGCATAGCGTGTTACACTCTTGACCCAAAATGCAAATGGTTTGCGTTTGTGGAGATAAGCTATGGCATTACGATGCCGTTTCGTTCTTTGGCTCTCGCGTGTCATTTCCAAGTACCCGCATGTCGCTTTGCCCATCACACCAAGTGTCAGTTATGCGCAACCGTTAACTAATAGTATTAAGAACATCTCCAATGCAAGCATCTTCTTAGGTTTCTTAGGTTAAGCACCCGTTTCTTGGGATTTCTCTTGCATTGGACCACAGTGATGTGGCGGAACCCATTTCTTCCGCGGAGTTTGGATTCCTTATATAAGGAATTAATTCTCCCCAATTAAAAAACATTATTTTGACGTGAAACCTCCTATTTTTGTTATTCCCAACCACGTGCTCGTCCAATTGATGAATCAAAAGAGGAAGATGAACAGTTGCAAAAAAATGAAACCAATATTGACCGTGAAGAAGAGACGAGCAACAGCGACGGCAACGACAACCCCGATGACCCCGAAGGCGATGGCGACAACGACCCTGATGACCCCGAAGGCGACGGCGACAGTCTTTCTTCTTCTTCCCGTTGTTCGCGTTCTCAAAGCTTTTGGAGTGGGTGGAGAAGAAAAGATGGAGGTGTTTCATGATTGGAGAAGGGAGAGAGCAAAGAGCGAAAGGGGACGCGTTTTTGTGAGTGATTGTCGAGGGTAGAGGCTGAGTGAAAGAGAGGAGATGGTTGTGTTTGATGAGTGAAGAAGGGAGAGAGCAGAGAGCGGAACGCGTGACTGTGGAGGGTTTCATGAAGAGGAGAAGAGAGAGTGGAATGTGTGTGCTCATTTGGGGAAGTTTCTAGATGGACGCGTTGATTAATGGATTTTTGCTCATTTGAGTGGGTTTTGTTGATTAATGGCAAATATTATGATGCACACAATAACAAAAAAGAGTCATTGGATACATAATAAAAATGACAAGAGCCTTTGGATACAAAAATTAAAATGAAAAGAGTCGTTAACAAATAAATGCAAAGAAAAAAAAAGTACCTTAACAAAATATAACCGTTGGAGGAAAATAACGGTTGAATGTTTGTTTATAAATATAGGTAATTTTTTTTGCTTCTTTGCAATGCAAGTTACACTTCTAATTTTTTGTGTTCCAATCTATCCTCAATCTTTTTTTATTTTCTTTGAAATGGATCTCAATCAGTATAATTATCAAAGTGTTCACAATTATTTGCAAAATTAACCACTTCTTACCAGTGAAAATTCTGCAAATCACCACATCCACCACAATACGTTATGTATCCTCAACCATCTCCTACCAGTGAAAATTCGCAAAAACCACTTCAGCATATTATGTATCCACTACCCCCATACATGTGGTATATGCATCCTCCATCTAATGTAGAGTCACCTACCGGTGGTAGTTCTCAAAATTCACAATTTTGTAGTCAACGATCACCCCCATCAATCCAAACACGAGTTATAGGCCTTCTTTATCCAATATTTCACCACCTATCAATGAAGTTGAATCCACAATCGGTGTAGACAATATTCAACTAGATGAGGACGACCACAATGGTAGTGGAAAAAAAACACGTACAACATTCTCGATGGCAGAAGATGTCATTCTTGTCCAATCGTGGCTCAATGTGTCAAATGATTCAATAATCGGTGTCGACCAAACATCAAAGCAATATTGGGCAAGGATTAAAAATGCATACAACAATGACGATGTGCGTGAAAGTGGGTTATTTTGTGAAAGAAGCTTCACTCAATTGAAATCTCGATGGAACAGGGTCCACCCAACAGTTCAAAAATTTAATAGGTGCTACAAACAAGCTGATAAGTATAGGAGAAGTGAAAGTTCAGAGAAGGATTGTATGACTAATGCTCATTTCATTTACTTGTAGGATACAGGTAAAAAATTTGAGGTTGAGCATGCTTAGTTGTTGTTGAAAGATCAATCAAAATTCGATGCAGAATTTATGTCAAATACTTCAAAAAGAACAAAGGTTTCTGCAAGTGAAATTACTCATCGTCCTCTAACACAGAGACACCCATTGAAGCCGAAGAATACGATGAGCCATCGCCAATGTCTCGTCCAATGGGACAAAAAGCAGCAAAAAGAAAGAGCAAAGGAAAACAAGCTTCTAACAATATCGATTTATCTGGCACAGAAAATGTAATGAATGAGAAGAATGCAAACACATTAAAACTTATTCAGTTAAAGGAGGCACAGGAAAGGCGTATGCAAGATCAGGAACGTCACATGGAGTATGAAATCCTCATGAAGGATACATCCAACATGTCGGAACAACAACGCCAAGACCACGAAAAGTATTGTGACCATATTAGGAAGAAATTGTTTAATTAAAGTTTAGTCCCTATGTTCGAATTAGTTGTTATTTAGTTACTTTGTATGCAATTATTTATAATGTAGATCCTTGTTGTATGTTATATTCAAAATTTTATTTTATGAAACAAGCTATTGGAAAACTAGTCATTATAAAACTAACCTTTGGAAACTAGCCGTTGAAAACTAACCGTTGTGAAACTAGCCGTTATAAAACTACCTGTTGGAAATTAAGCTATATAAATGTCTAATGTTTCATCATTTTAATATGTTCTCATACAAATTACGCAATATATCTCCCTCTTTTCAAACACTTCGGATACCATATAATGGATCCAAAAATCAATTTAGATGAAGTTCTAAATCAAGTGATAAATGAGGAATTGGAAGACAACACCGACGAAGAATTCATTAGGTTGATACTTTGGAGTCAACAACAACTACATGGCAACACCGTCGGGCGTATGCAAAGAAGAGTGGTACATCGAAATCGTGAAGAAGGTCATGATCGATTTTTCAATGAATATTTCTCAATAAATCCTGTGTACACAGAGATTCAATTTCGACAAAGATTTCGTATGCGAAGGCATGTGTTTCTTCGTATTGTAGATGGGCTCAGCAATCATGATGAGTACTTTCAAGCGAGGTTCGATGCAACGGGTTGAAAAGGACTATCTCCATTACAAAAGTGCACAATTGCACTTTGTATTTTGGCTTATGGCTCACCCGCTGACAGCATGGACAAATATGTTCGAATTGGTGAAACAACTGCGGTGGAATGCTTGGAGCGATTTGTATCAGGCATCAGGGAATTAGTACTTGAGGAGACCAAGTAACGAAGACACCGAATGACTACTACAACTGGGAGCAGCATGCGGATTTCCAGGTATGTTAGGTTATATTGATTGTATGCAGTGGGAATAGAAAATTTGTCCTGTTGCATGGAAAGGTCAATTTTGTCAAGGTGATCATCGCAATCTAACAATCATTCTTGAAGCCGTTGCATCACAAGACTTGTGGATTTGGTATGCATTTTTTGGCACTGTGGGTTCAAATAATGACATTACTGTGTTAAATGGATCTAATATGTTTGATGAAGTTTTGTCGGCACGTGCTCCCGCAGTGCAATACACAGTGAATACTGAATAGAACCCAATATAATATGGGATACTATTTAGCCGATAGTATTTATTCAGACTATGCTACATTTGTGAAGACCATCTCAATGCCACAAGGAGAAAAGCGAAAATTATTTGCTCAACGATAAGAATCGGCAAGAAAAGATGTAGAACGGGCGTTCGGAGTGCTCCAATTTCAATTCGCAATTATACGTGGTCCGTCACATTTTTGGGATATTGCTAAAATGAAGAATATCATCTACGCATGCATCGTATTGCATAACATGATTGTTGAGGACGAACGTGACACATATCAAAGTAATATTAATTACGATAATGTAGGTAACAACACGTCAACATTCGAAGTATCTTTAGGTGTTCACTCTAGTATCAGATCAACATACCTTTAAAGGAGAGCAAACGTTCATGATAAACAAAAACACGGGCAACTCCAAACAGATTTAGCTTGCGCATATTTGAGAATATTTCAGAAACAAAAATAACAATAACTAAATTTATGTAATTTTTTTCGAGGTCTAGATTTTTTATTTATTTGGATGTTATTGTATTTAATTATTTATTATTATGTAAAATTTTATTATTATTAAGTATTTTGTTTTATTTATTTTAATTTATATTTATGAAAATTTAAAAAATGTTAAAAGAGAAAAATAATCCATGCATCTCAAAAGATATACTGTATTTCAATCGCAAATTGGATGACATTGTGTTAGTTTCAAGATTTTAAATATCGGTCGAGGGAAAGAGGTAAAGGTCGCGGGTTGCAGGTTTGATCCTTCTGCTAACCAAAAAAACAAATTAACATTTGTTGATATAAAAAAAAATCGTTGGGATTTCGTCGTGCTTGTTGATACTGCGGCAAATCGCAGACAAATGGAGCCAATAGGGTCCCAATTGTGGCAATTGCGGTGGTGGACAGTTAAAAAGCCTTAATGTTGCAGGCGGGCCATTTTATAAAACCTATGTTTTTACAATAGTTATCTTAAAATATTGAGAGTGTAAAATCTTTGTATAGAAATTAAACTCTAATTAATAAAATGGATCATGAATAGGAGGATGGTTTGGTGTACATTGAAGCAGACCCTTCTGCTTCTGATTCTTGGAAATTGGAATCAACTGTCAATCTTTTGAAGCAAGGTGCTGTTGGAGTCATTCCTACAGGCAGAATTTTGAAATTTTTTCCTTTTAGTTTGATTCTTTTTATAAATTTATTTATAAGCAGCTCAAGTGCTTAGAGTTATTTGGTCCTTTTCTGTTCATTTGGCATACATTTTATATTTTCTCATTAAAATTTCAGATACAAAAATAAAGTAGAGTTTGTTGTGTATGTCATAATGTTTGCTAATGGAATAATGTGTGGAGATGGTTTCAAATTTTAACATCGTTTTTTCACCTAATCTCCCACTCCTACATACTCTGTACTATTACATTTGATTTGGGTTTTATGCCTTTGTTGTTTTGATATCTTATGCTGCCCTTTTTGATCACTCAACACTTTGTTTAATAAAATTGCAATATCATTTGCATATGCTATTGGATTAGATGTACTGGTCGGGCTACACAATGCTACTTAAGGTGGAGTTTTTTTTTTAAAAAAGTCACATTTTTATGATCCATAGTGTGTGAAAACTGAAAAGGGTTAATGATTGATGAACTAGTGATAAAACCTTTGCTGCTATGTTTGAACTCAAATGAAATGGTGCCAGTCCCATTGAAGGCGTGCAAGACTTCTTAAATTACTCTGAATGGTGCTTAATGTCACATTAATTAGGGCTAGTTACATAGGCCTCTCCCAGGGTTGGCACTGATTACACTTACCGGTTACAGCCTACTTGTTTGGAAAATTAGACCTAGCTGGCTCTCTTACTTTATATGTTATTCATACAGATTGACGCCTGTTTTTAAAAAATTACATACACTGTGTACTTTTATGTAAGGATTTTTCAAACAGTACCTTAAAAATAACAAAAGGTGTAATTTTCTAAATAAGCAGGGTATATGGGTAACTAATGCTGATGACAGGGATATTAGTGTTATTATCTCTACTAATAATTTTTAATATCCTTATTCCTTGTGGTAGAAAAAGAAAATGTTTCTTCTTGTCAACTATGATATGATCATATGATATATATGTTGTAAAAATCCTGTTATCCATTAACATTCATTTTATTTTAATCGTCATCTAAATATATTGGTGAAGGTCAATAATACCCAGCATTGGGTTTTCTTTGTTTATGTAGGTATGCAATAGTATGTGACCTCAGAAGCCACTCAGCCATTGAACGTCTTCGTAGGTAGGTAGCATTTTGCCATTCTTACACACATTTTGTTCTTAGATGCTCCATTTCATTCCCCATTAACATAGGGTGTAGTGTTGTGTTGCAGAATCAAGAATATAGAAGCTTCAAAGGTGAGGGGTACAACTTGGCTTAGTTAATTGTGCATGTGATTCCAATTGCCCTGTTACTTTTCAGTTTTCACATTATGGTGCATGCCACATGCTTGCATCTCTCTTTATATTTATTTTGGTTGGATTGTGTTTGACACAAATTACAACTTTCTTGATGTATATATGCATCTAGTAATATTACTTCCAACCATTGATGATTATGATAACTCTGTACTTGCAGCCTCTTAGCATCTTGTGCCACTCATTTCGGGACATAGACAAGTACACAGCTGGATTTCCACGCGGTGATGGTCAAGGCCATGCGAATTTATTCAAAGCTGTGAAGCAATACCTACATGGTCCTGTAAGTATGTCCCCTGGTTCCAAAGAAAAAAATATTGATGAATTTGTGAACATTTTAATGATATTTTGGAGGGGAAAAGTTTGTTGGTGTAACCTTCCATTTCCTATAGAGACCATGAATTACCTTACCACTCTACTTAATCTGGTTAAGTAGGCTCTCATTTATTTCCCTGTGTTTTTTTGCCAACTTGAATGACCTTAATAAAAATAAAGTGTTTGTGTATATTAGCAATTTAGCATAAAGAAAAAATCTATAAGTTAAACGCAGTTCTTCATATTTGTTTGCTGAAAATCTCAAGGACCCAGGAGCTTTACATTTTAGTTGTTTGGTGAAAGGGTGTCTCTATCAGTTCATTTATCTTTAATTGTCGTGCATGTGTATTTAAAAGCCTATGATGATTACTTCCCAATAAAAAGAATGCTAACAACACTCTTTCTAGCACTTTATGATTGGTTGAAAATTATTAGAAATCACCAATTTTGGTAGATCCTGCTAAATAAGGAGAGAGAGTTATTCAATGAGAAGTGAAATCCATTAAAATCGGTGATTTCCAATAAATTTCAGTCAATCACAGAGAATATTAGAAATAGAGGATCACTAGTAGGGGTGTTCGCGGTCTAGATTGGATCGGTTTTGAAGCAAAAAATCATCCGATCCAATCCCTTCGGTTTGGTCATTTGATCATCCATTCAGTTTGATTTTTTTTCAAATCCGATCCAATCCAATCCAATTTTTTTCGGTTTGGATTGGATCGGTTTTCGGTTTTTTAAAACGTCTAAAAATAAAACTTAAAGACTTATTTTTATCAAAATAAGGAGTATCTAGCATAAACAAACACATTCATTAGACAAAGTAAACACCATTTTCTAATTTTCATTGGACAAACACGTTCATTGTACCAAATAAAAAGCAATGAAACCTTATTGCAAACATGTTCATTGGACAAAAACAAACACAATTTTCTAATTTTCAAATTGAACTCATAACTTAAATGTAAAACTAAAAAGCCTAAGTAGGTAATTGGATCGGTTTTTACCAGGCAATTCGAAAACCGATCCAATCCGGTGAAAATTTTCGATTTTTTTTTTTTGGTTTTCGATTTTTTCGGTTATCAATTTTTCGGTTCGGTCACCGCGGTTTGCATCGATTTGGATCGGTTGATGAACACCCCTAATCACTAGCATTCCTCTCCCAACAATTATTATGTTATTCATTCTTACACAATAGTGTCCATGCAGAATTTTAGACAATTATTTATTTACTGTTATTGAGTGACAGTACACATTCATCCTAATTGCAAGCAAAGAATTACCTAAGCAATGCATTAGGTTTGGAACTTCATCTGCCAAGTATGCATCAAGAAAAAATGTGGGTGTCCGTATGCCTGATGATGCCATTGTCAAGCAATGCTAAAGGAGATGGATGCACCGTTAATATGTACAAGGTTAGTTTAAATTGTTTGATCCCTTTTTTCCTCTTTGCCTTGGGAAATAAAGGTTGTTTTCTAGTAATCGGAATTCTTATGCAAAATGTGGATTGAGTCAGCCACCCCAAAAACCACATCACTTTGATATGGCAACATGATTTGGTCTCCTCATCGAAGTGACAGATATTTAAAAATAACTAAAAGAATTAATATAACATCAAATCATGACTAAATAACATTTAAATGCAAATAAATCATGGCATGACATTAAAACATAATGCAATCAAACTTGATTGTGTTACAAATATAGTAATAGGAGTGCACATCTAACCCAATGCAAATGGGACATAGTGGCAAATATCTGAGAATAAATGTAGTTAGTGGGAAAATTTGTTGCTTCAGTCTGGATTAGATATGAGACTGTGTGAATAAAAGCATAGAATAAGAGGATAAAGGGAGTTTCAGCTTCTACATTGTAAGTCGCCAAGGGCAGGTAAGCCCCAATACTGTATTTGTGGGTTTTTTCCCCTTGAATTGGTAGGTAATA
Source organism: Glycine tomentella (assembly GCA_007407185.1). NCBI lineage: Eukaryota > Viridiplantae > Streptophyta > Magnoliopsida > Fabales > Fabaceae > Glycine > Glycine tomentella. Next base: position 1,601,440 of record PYAF01004847.1, on the reverse strand, counting down.
TCAAGTTCAGATGATGTGAGGAGACAAAATACCACTTTAGATTAGACAGATGTTGAAATTATGGGGTTTTAAGTATTGGTAGAGGAAATTGAGAGAGTGGAGACTTTGTATAACATTGGAATGTATTACAATGTGATAACATGTTCATGATACCTAAAGGCTAAAGCACTAACCCTTCTTTATACTAATCAAAATCCTAACTAAAATGTAAATAAATCATGAGATAAAGAAATATGGTAATCAATTCTAAGAGATAATAAGTAAATACAAAAACTAATCCTAAAGAATAGTGTAAGATATTATTAGATATGACTCATATGAGCAAGATAATAATGAAATTCTCACGTATTTTAACACTCTTCCTCAAGATGAAGCTTACTAAGTTTTAAGCTAGTTGTAAATATACCCTTCTATAGAAAAATAATCAAACTATATAATTTGCAATTATAGACTGATAGGACCAAGTTTATTCACTGGGAAGGCCGCAAGGCCAGGATGTTTCTTTAGGAATGGCATGGGACCAGGATGATTCCCTAGGAAAGCCACAGGGCTGGAAAAGTTATGGGACCAATATGATATCTCTGGGAAAGTTGCAAGGCCAAGCTGGTATTTCTAGAAAGCCATAGGCCTAGGATGATGACTCTAGTATCCAGCAATGCTCAAATCAAACCAGAGTAGATTTGTGTGGAGGATGATAAAAAATATGAACTAAGGGCAAAAAGTGGCTACCAAAATATTATAAAGGATGATAAAAAATATTCTATATGATTAAGATTATAATGAATATTTTCATACATTGTAATAACACCCATTGGCTACCAAGCATTTTAGTGAGGGCAACTACAAATGGGTAATGTAACCCTTTTAGCCTTGGGCCAGCCATATGAGGCAGGGAGCTGTTTTCCACTCCATTCCCTGCACCTAGGTCGCCACACTAGCTATTTTTGGCAACCATGCTAGTGTATGCTTGGTTTGACATTCAGTGCTCTTAAACCCACATTTGATATGTTTCAACTGGATTTTATTTTTAAAATCATTTGGAAAGAAAATGTTTCTATGTGATTTTGTGGTTGAATGTGATTCTAGTAAAAGCAACTCTTTTTCAACTTCTGCGTTGGGCTGAAAATTTCATACTAAATTTTACTATGAACTTTCTTTTGAGATAGAAGTTTCCAAACATAAATTACTCAATCTCAATTTTAACCAAAATCAGATCATAAAAAAATGAGTTTGTAAAATGCTCACCCAAACACACCTAGTGAATCTGTATAGTTTATGCCCCCCCAAACAAATTTTCCGATTGTGGATAAGAATACTGAGAATAATAGTTTATGCTTGTTCCTTAACATTACTAATTACTTTGAAATTTTTCATCTTTCTTTTAGCATCAAGTTCCAGAAGGAAGATGAATGGATGATTGATCCAGTTATGATAGCTGATACTTATGGACCAGAGGTATCACACTTTCTATTAAGGATTAATGAGTTTTGTCAGCATAAATAACTACGGAAATAATGCTCTAAAGAAAAAGAAAAATATAATTGCCATTTATGCGTGTTAGAAATAGACCGTATCATGGTTATCTTTCTCTAGGGAATCTTATTTTGCATTTTCCCATGAAGAATGTGACTGAACACATGCTTGGGAATCTATTTTTTATAAGACTTCGTATCTTTTAGCTCAACCAAACCTAAAGAATTTGCAAGTTGGCATATTTGCTAGTATTAGGTTTTATAGCTTTTATTCTCAATTTTTGCCCAAAAAGTTGAGAAGAAAAAAATTGAAAGGAAAAAAGTGCTTAACACCTTTTGTGCTTTTGGGAGGATTACATTTGCATCTAACATCTTTATTTTGGTTGTTCAGGGTCTTGATTTTGTTGTTGATGGTGGTGTAAGAGTGGCTGATCCATCCACGGTGGTTGACATGACAAAAATGCCTCCCAAAGTACTAAATTCTTATGATCTAATCATGTTTAACATTTAAATAGTAAACAATTAGATCAATATGGAATGAAATCGATATAAATACCTCTCGTCATTGCTTACGGTTCTAAGTCTTTGGATTAAAGTAAAGATTTCTCCTGAGTCTTCCAAAATCTGATTCTAAAACACTACACTTCTTTATAGACCCCTTGTTATCAAAGGATCAATTGTGATGTGCTAAAATTAAGGGACGTTACCAAAAATTACATTTGATTTTTTAACACAAATACAGGATATGTGGGCAGGTTGGTTACATATATTTTGTAATTCAAAATAAAACCAACAATCTTGAGTTAGGCAAAATCCAATGACATAAAATAAAACTTAGCTTGGGTTAGGCAAATTATTGGTATACACCTAAGTCAAGAATTCCAACACCTTTTCTATATATTCTTCAATCCTGTTAGAAAAAAACAACATAAACAACTCATACAAACAAATAAGATGGAAAAAAGAAGAAGATAGGAGTGAAACTTGAGGCTTTTGTGTAAAGAGTTCATCGATGTTCTTCCACAACTTGCCTCCCGTTCATTGGCTCATTGCTTAATCTTCTTCCTATAATACCTAACTAAAAATTGTTAAGTAGTAAATTCATAAAATTAAACATTATATTGACAACAAAAAATAGGTGGAATACCCATGTCCTGTGGTCATCTGACAATGAAAGTCTCCAAATCCATATGTCATGAATATCTTTTGCTAGCCCTGTTGAATTAGTGAGTTGGGATGAAGATATGCAAAACTGCAAATACATGGATAGAATGAGAAAGACCCGTGGAGAAGAAGAGGATTTAAGCGTGAGAGAAAAGAGAGAACTTGAATATAGTATCCATTTTTTATTTGAGCATTAGGAACCTAAATCCCCACGTAGCAGCGTGGGTAGTTACATTTGAAATTCAATGGATAAATCGTAAAATATAAAAATTTTGTAAACCAAAATAAAAAATTAAAGGATATTGCAGTTATTTTTGTTTTCCGTAACCTTCGAATATATCGTGTTCAGATATAAAGACAAATAAAGGGTAAATTATCTTTAAAAAATGTATACAAAATGGAGATGTTTTCATTATATATTGTTATAGATAATTAGTAGTTTAATCTATACATTATATATTTGATAAATTTTTATTTTATATAACTACAATTTATAGTAAATAAATATTTTTCTAAATCAAAAAATATATTTTAAACATATAAATTATATTATAATTAAAATATGAAATAAATAAATATTTTTTGTATTTATATTTATATTTTGATATCAGGTTAAATGTTTAATATTGTGATATATTATTATCTTCAATTACTGAAATTTTTTAAAAGAATATTAAAATTTAAAGTTAAAACTAAAAATATTAAAAATGAGGATTGAAAAATGATAAACATTAAGTTAAAGTATTTAGTTGATAGTAAAAAGCTAAAAACATGAAAGAATATGGTTATTTTGTTTAAAATTATTTGTTGAAATAAATTTTATGTTTTTAGTGTGTTGGTCTAAATTAATTTAATTTTTTGTTATTTTAAAAAACAAATCATATATGCTTAATAATAAAAAATTTATTTTAAAATTATTTTTTTTATATTTAAATAAACTTATCTTATTTGAATTTTAAAGATAAAAAATATATATTTGAAAAGTGATTTCTGATATTCCTTATATAAAAAACAGTTATTTATGATATTAGTTACAGATAAATCATCTAATTGATTTATCTTTTTATTATCGTAAAATTGACATTCCCTATATAATAAAGTGATTTGTCCTGAGCAAAAGCGAAACTACAAAAATACAAATACTACCCCCTCAAAAACAGTTGACAGTTCCATCTTCTCCAACAAGTTTTACTCTCAAAATTTTCATTCTTTTTCAAATCCCGCGCTCCATTTTCTTCGCTCCACTCTAAAATCCCTTCACCCTGCACCCTCATTTGTCAAACTCAAACCCTAATCCTCAGTAAAAACACTCAAAAACCCTTATTTTTTTTTCATTCATTCTCTAATTCTTCTTTCACATTCACGATGCCTTCAATTCCAGAAGAGCCATAGTTGGCACCGAACCCGGACCGGTTCTGCATGTTCCCAATCCAATATCCCCAAATCTGGGAAATGTACAAGAAAGCCGAAGCCTCGTTCTGGACGGCGGAGGAGGTGGACCTCTCGCAGGACCTCCGCCACTGGGACTCCCTGACCGACGGCGAGCGCCACTTCGTCAGCCACGTCCTCGCCTTCTTCGCGGCCTCCGACGGCATCGTCCTCGAGAATCTCGTGGGACGCTTCACGAATGAGATCCAACTTCCCGAGGTCCGCGCTTTCTACGGCCGAGAACATCCACTCCGAGATGTACAGTCTCCTCCTCGATACCTACACTAAGGACACCGGGATGTACAGTCTGGCATAGCAGGTATTTAGTTTTCATATTTTTTTAATTTATTAATTTTAGTAGAAATATAAGTGAGAGTGATTCAAATCTGTTATATCTTTCTATAGTCTTTAAGTCTCATTTTCAATCATTAAGTTAGATTCTATTAAAACGTTAATAAGAGAGATTTGAATTCGCAAATTTTCCCCTTTTATGATCCCTTCATTAAGTTTTAGTTCTAATCATTAAGTCAATTTTATATTTTTTAATTTTATCAAACGTTAATGAGAGAAATTTGAATTTGCTAACTCTTAATCTCTTTCTTTGCCCTTTAAATATCAAACTAATCTTTGAACTTTGTTTGCTGAATGTATTTTCTTCTCTGGAAGCTTCTGCGCTATCTCGTGGACTTATGTCAGGGCTCACTTTCTCAAATGAACTAATATCTCGCGAAGAGGGGATTCATTGTGATTTCGCGTGTCTTTTATACTCTCTTATGAGACAGAAGCTCACCGAGGAGTGCGTAAGGGGGATTGTGAAGGACATGGTGGACATAGAACGGGAGTTTGTGTGCAACGCGCTTCCCTGCGCGTTGATGGGGATGAACGGTGATTTGATGAGCGAGTACATTGAGTTTGTTGCTGGGTGAGCTAGGGTGCGGGAAGGTGTACAATGTTCAGAATCCGTTCGATTGGATGGAGCTGATTTCGCTGCAGGGGAAGACCAACTTCTTTGAGAAGCGCGTCGGGGAGTATCAGAAGGCTTCTGTTATGTCCAGCTTGAACGGGAACGGTGGTGGGAACCACGTGTTCAAGATGGATACGGATTTCTAATTTATTATTATGAGAATGAGAATTAGGTTTAGGGGCGAATGCTTATAATGATAATGTTTCTGGATGTTAAATATGTTTACATGTTTTTTTTTTCTTTTTTAGCAGTGTTTTTTTTAATGGTTATTGATCATTTGTTGTTTTTGATCTCTCTCCTTCATCAATGAATGATAAATTATACTTTCAGGCTTTAGCTTTTATCGAGTTCTATTTTTTGTTTTCTTTTACAGTTAATTGGAGTCAATTTGAAGGGTAAATATTAATAATAGTTTTCAATTGTAAAATATTAATGGATCAAATCATCTTCAACTCAGGATGGTCAAATATGATGTGCTTCTAGTTCTTGGTCTTGGTCCTTGGGATGAAAATGAGTTGACATGAGATAGTAGATATGTGATGGGTGATGCTTTATTTCGACATGCCAATGCAAAAATAGTTTAGGAATTTATTATTTTGCCAAAAATAATGTTGGGAGTATTGCTTGGATGAAATTTGAGGTTGATATTGTTGTTCCTAGGTCCTTGGTTCTTTTCTTTTTGGAAAATCCCTGTGTTTTCTTCTCCCAAATAAAGTCTAACAATAATGCAGTTTTACATTTGAAAGGAATGACCTTCCTTAACTTTCATTTTACTTTATATTTCTTTTCCTTCCATTATATAGTCTAGGATAGCTGTGGGGTTAACTTGAGCATTTTGATACAGGAATGGTTGCATGCAGAATCTGTTCTATTGTATTTGTATAACCAAACTTCATAGTATTTTATTCTGAAACATTGTTATTATTATAATTTATACAACAGACCCAAGATTTGGTATCTCATGCCTGGGAAGTATGGTATATGAGAATGACCTGGATTTGGTGATTCAATTTTATAAATTCCTTTCAAAGAAAGTTCTCTCTTTCATGTAGGCTGTAGCTTTCACTCACTTCTTACCCTGTTAACACTCTCTTTAATTGTTATAACAAATTATTTAGAAAATGGCCATTCCATGCCTGCCTTTCCTAGCTGAGTAGTAATGCTTTTCAACAACTGAATAATTGAAACCCATCCTATCAAGGTGTACACTAGGATTATGTTACAGAGAAGCATGCAAGCAGCTCTCCAAGTTCGCATGACTTGCAAGGGAGTAACTACTTGGAGAGTGGTGACATGAACATGATGGAGAGAGAGTGAGAAAAAACACTGCAGTGTGGGATATGTGAGAATGTAGGGAAAGAGAGTAGGAAGGAAATTTGTCAGTGAAGGAATAGGACAGGAGGTTCTGGGCCTCCCAAGGAGCCCAGGATATCTGTATTTTCTTCTGTTGGGAGGAAGTAGTTGAGTTTTATGCTATTTTCTGGTACTAGTATTATGCTGATATCAGAAATGGACTTTCAGTGATAATACAGCACTATTCAGCTATTTCTAGTCCAATACTATCACGGAAAAGTGGACTGGCTTGATGTTTCAACCATATTTAAGGAATGTGACAATTGCATCCTTGGAAGCCATAAACTTTACAGTATAGCTTGGAATTATTGTGAAATGCTTCTATTCTTGGCTGGATGTTTCATTAGGAATTAGCTTCATTTGGAGAAATAATCGTTTTATTTGTTTTGCTAGATTTTTATCTATAATCCAAAAATGCACTTGTTGTTTCAAAGCTACTAAAGTCTATTCAATGATTGTCTTTTCTTCTGTTCCCACAATAAAATACACCACTTTTTCTAGTTGAAGGATTAGTAAACAGTTACATAATGCAAAATGAATTTTGGCAGAGAAGAGATGGCCTGTGATGAGGCAGAGCTTGGAGAAGAAGAATTTCCAGAAAAAATGCTCAATCAACAGAAGTTACAGGAACAGGTAAAGTTTAATTAACTTCTGATGAATTCTATGGTACTTGCTATGCTAATATAGAAAGTAAAAACTGTGCAGCAACTAGAGATGCTGAAGTACATGCGCAAGTTTCACTTGGATGATCAATCTGCCATCCTTGAGAAGGTAAATACTGGTTTCAATCTCAGTACAGGGAGATTTGTTTCAAATCTTGAGAAGCATTGCTGCTTATTGGTCTCAGAATATTATTTAAATGTACGGTGATTGATAATAGGACTAGGAGTTCATTTATAACTTCTGACTTCTAAGCTGTTAATGCTACTACTTGCTGTTGTGTAGTTCAGCTAATTCATCTGAATCTACATATCTTATTTTCTCGTAAAAATGATTGATCTCCTTGGTTGTTGATGGTCAATTATCCGTCTGTGTTGCTATGTGTGTGTGTGTATATATATATATATTTCAACTTTTTTGGGCTTGCTTTGCTCATGGATTCAGAGCTTGACAATCCTATTCATGAGATTTTATTTGGAATTAATGTACTTAAGTTGTAGAAAATGAATTGATTAGATGCATTTGGCTTTTCTTCTGCCAGTTACACCAGCAGATGGAAAATGGAAATTATGAAAGTGAGACATCTATTTTGTCAGCTCAGCAGATCGACGAGATTGTTCCAAGAAAGGTGTCCCCTCTGTACACGCCAAGGTAGACCAAAACCCGGCCTTATGATGGACTCTTGTTAAAATTAACAGATATTTTGGTTCAAGTGTAGCTTTGGTCAACTCCACAATTCATGACATTTACCACTTTTACCTCCTCACTCTACATTTTATGTTCATTTTATTCCTATATTGGAGCTGCTATAAGGTTAAAGTTTCTTGCGCGATGGTTGGCACTTGTTGCTTTTTACCAGCTAGGTTTTCCTACCTCAGTGATCAGCACAGAAAGACCAATAAGAAAATTTTAAATTTAAATTCAAAATACATGTTCCAGTTGTGTGGCATTTGTATGAGGAGCAGTATGAAGGAGAAATGAGCTAGAACTACTGAATCCTGGTTACCAAGTTAATCCACGAAAGGAAAACCATAGTGGAAAAGTATTTGGATGCTTTCATTTCTTATTGTGGAATCGAAATTTTAAAACTTAATTGGAAATATAGTAATAATTTGTGATTAAAATAACTTATTTAAAATGTTTTATGAAGTTTGATTTTTATGAGTTGGAAATAAAAATGTTTCCTTGTACTTATCAAATAACTCTGCAGCGCTCTTCTAATTTCCTAAAGAAATGCACTGTTGCCAACTGCTGGATATTTTAATTTTGTTTTTCAAATAAATGTTAACACATTGTCATAATATTTTGATAAGTTCCACATAATATGCGTAGAGTTTTGTGTGAACAAGGGATGTTTGTTAATGCTGATCGTCACACAATGCTTAACATTTTAAAATGTACTCACTTGTATAACAAGTTAACAACTTTTTGCCTAACTTTCTAGTATGTAAACTAGTTTTGTTTGACATAATTTCTTATTATTTAAAAATAAATAAATTTTAAGAGCTAAGTTTTCTTTTTTTATCCGTCTAAAAAAGAAAAGTATAATTTCCTAAAATGCACAAAACCATTTAAAGAAAGAAGAAAACAAAAGACATTATAGATTTTTGTCATTAATTAGGTCAACAATTTTTTTGTTTTAGCTCAAAGATCACATGTGTTTCTTAATCTATTAGGTTAAAGACTAATTTTATTTGCAATATCTAATTGTGGTTGATCCAAATATTTTTTACACACGATAAAAATTATATATATATATATATTAGATCAATAGTTTAAGGCAAGAATATAAAAACCGAGAGGAAGCAAATGAAGTTGTACTTTGCATGCCTTGGGAGATTAGGCCTCAGGCCTAGGGTTCATACAATAATATAGAAAGGGAAACAAGAAAAAGAAGAGAAAAATGTTATGTTTTTTTATGAAATATTTAAAACTAGAATGACGTGTTTGTGCTCTGCAAGAGCATAGAGAAAAAGTGATTGAAAGAATAAAAAATAAGTGGTGAGAGGACAAATAATAGTAGGCCAATATTTCACAAAATATTAACACGAGTAAGTGTAATGATGACTGAACAAATTTTATATTACTATTGACAAGTGACAAAGTTTAAATATTTAATATATCATACAATCAATAGGTCCTTAAACTTTTTTTGAATTTTTTAAATATAATCTTAAAAAATATAATTAGGTTCTTGATTTCTTCAATTTTTGTAATTGAGTCTTTTGAGTTAGTTTATAATGGCTTAGAACTGTTGGAAAAATAACAATTTGCAGTGGTTTTACTCTTACTCACTTTAAGGACATAATTACAAAAATCGTAGGAGATTGAAGATCTAATAATACTTTTTTTAGTTTAAAAATCCAATTAAAAATTCTCAAATAGTTCATAGACTTAGTAATCTTTTAAATCAAGTTTAAATATAGGAACAACATTGTTTTTATTAGAGGAATAACATTTTAGATGGCTATAAATCCGTCATTTTAAAAATAAAACATTTATCAGTTAAGTTTAAATATAGGAATAACATTGTTAGATAGCAATAAATCCACCATATAAAAAAAATCATTTGTGTTTATCTGATGAGAAACATTTAATTAATTCCTTATTATTTTGTGTAGTTAGAAATTAGAAAGATTTGTACAAAAAAAAAAAAATAGAAAGTTGATCAATTATAGTCAACAATCGGTAAATTCTTTACGTCATTAATTTAATCGTACTAAAAGAAATAAAAGGATTACCTAACAACTCAATGTTGACATATCACACCATGTGATCAGGAAATAAATCTCCTACAGCTGTAGCTAGTAGTATGTATCATAAATAAACTAATCATTCAGAAACAAAAATATTTTTCTTTACATTAAAATTGCCATAATTTAAAATTAAAATACATGTTGATTTTTTTTTTAAATTTCAAATGGCAAAGATTCTATGTTTGTCTTTAATTTAAGTTTGGTAAGATAATTAATTTTTTTATAATTCTCTGGAGAAATTATAATAAAGTATATATATTTTTAAAAATAAAATAAAGTTATATGAACAAAACATTTATTCAGAGAATCATGGTCCCAAGTCCAAGCTTCAAAATCAACATTTATATGGGCATTTATTATTTTCCCCAGTCTGATCCTTTGTTTCGGAGAGAAACTTAACACAAAAAATCTAGAGACATAATAATTGCCATATCCAACAAACAATCCATCATTCCAGGTCCTTTTGATTTGTAAAACTAACGAAAGGACACCATAGAAGTATTTTTCATTTTTTTCTTAAAAAAAACTATGAAATAACATAAAAGGGATAATGTATTTGACAAGAAAATTGTTACTCATTAAATTAAGGAAGTTTTATCTTACACAACATTCAAACAACGAAGACAAAAAATACCCTAATGCCAGAAGGCTCCTTGCTGTGCTAACTTAACTTAATAATCTACAACAAAATAACTTTTACAAATTTGTATCCCCGGAATAAATAAATTTCTTCCTTTCCATCTTTCATAGCTTCTAGTAAAAGTACTATCTAAACATGGGAATTCATTTCAAATAAAAAACTGACAATATGAATTTTTATTTACATGAAATATGTACTTTACATTTTCATGTTTGTTCTTGTGTGTATACATTTCCTCTTTTCCTTTAATGCTCCTCCCTTTCCCCCAACAAAAAAAAAAGTACAATTCATTGAGAGGATTGGAAGGAAGTTGGAAAGATTAATGAAAAGGTTTCAGCCAGCTAAATCCTCAATGAAATGGATGATCACTTTCAAATGCGAGCAGGGTTGAGATCCTTATCAACATCAATTTTTTGATCATCTTCCAATTCAATCCAATGTAAAATAGGACCCTGAACAAACGGTAAATATAAATAATAGTATATGCTATTATTCACATATTAAAGTGTAAACATGTGATGACCAGCAAAAAAAATGTGATGACCAACAAAAATTGTTGTCAGTGTATTCTTATTTTTCTTCTTTTATTATTATGATAACGATAACAAGTGTCAATAAAACACTGACCCTTACTATTATTGCATAGCACCACAGTAAAAGAGTGGCATCACATTCTTCAGATGTTCATAATGAAGTTGGTAACTCATCTATCTAAAACTTAGAACCTGCAAATTTACAGCTTACTACCTTTCCTTGTTGTAGTAGTTTGGGAGGCATTTTTGTCATGTCAACCACCGTGGATGGATCGACCACTCACCACCATCAACAACAAAATCAAGACCCTCAACCAAAATAAAGATGTTACATGCAAATGTGTTTCTTCACCATTAGGGGACAGTTTTTTTTTTTTTTTTAATTACTAAGTGGGGATAATTTTTTAAAAAATTATCGTTTGAGGATAAGTCGTACCACGTGACATGACTCTTTTTACTTTTTTAAGTTTTTTTTTAAAAAAATTTTGCATTCAGAAGTTGTAAATGTGGTTACGACTTTAGTCATAATCACATTTACGACTTGGAAGTTATGTTTCATTTTTTTTGTTTTTTTGTTTGCGACCACAATATTCTGTCACAAAAAGTGTTAACGACTGAAATAACAACCAAAATTAGCACGTCACATAAACCCAAAAAATAAAAACAAAAAAAACTAAAAAAAAATGAAACATAACTTAGAAGTTGTAAATGTGATTATGAATTTAAAGTCATAATCACATTTTCAACTTCTGAGTGCAATTTTTTTTTAAAAAAAAGAGTCATATCACATATTATAACTTCATATTCAGAAGTCATGACTTATTCCCAAACAGTAAAAAAAACTACCACCACTTGATGATTAAAAAAAAAGTTTACCCTCTAATAATAAAAAAACCCATGCAAATGTAATCCGGGCAAAAGCACAAAAGGTGTTAAGTACTTTTTTCCTTTCAATTTTTTTCTTCTCAACTTTTTGGGCAAAAATTGAGAATAAAAGCTATAAAACCTAATACTAGCAAATATGCAAATTCTTTAGGTTTGGTTGAGCTATAAGATACGAAGTCTTATAAAAAATAGATTCCAAAGCATGTATTCAGTCACATTCTACATGGGAAAATGCAAAATAAGATTCTTTGGAGAAAGATAACTGTGATATGGTCTATTTCTAACACGCATAAATGACAATTATATTTTTCCTTTTCTTTAGAGCATTATTTCCGTAGTTATTTATACTGACAATAAAATAAAAGTTTAATATAATGTACTATAATATAAAATAATTTTATATTATTATCCAATCACAAATCAATCAAAATAATAAAACTTAAATGATAATTATTATACAAATTAATAAACTTAACTTATATAATAATTTATAATTGAATTATATATACTCATATAACGTAAAACTTACATTATTGTTGCATAATCATTTTTTTCATAAAAAATAACTTAATTATTTTCTATACATATCATCTGATTAATTATTTTTATTTCATTCATCAGTAAATATTTAAATAAAAACATAGAAACTCCAAAATAATTAATATCGCTCGATTGAGTAGATTCAATCTCAAAGTACTGTTCGTTCACGTGTTTGTTTTTCTTTTTACTTTCTTTTTTAGTTTGTGTTCACGTGTTGAACATTACGTGGAGTAGATAAATTTACAATATGTAGAATATCATTGCGTTTGGTCTGATGTTTTATAGAGTGGAGTTAAAGTTAAAATAAAATTATGAAATTTAAAATTAAAGTTATATGATAATTTTGTAACATTTGAAATTAATTAAAAGTTACTATAAAGTTAATTTTTATGCTTAATTTATTCTTAAATTTAAAAAACGGAAACAGAAAAGATAAAAATGCTCCTAAAATTATTTTAAAGCTTCATTTTCAAAATTTTCTTCTTTAAATAAAATTCTAAAAGTTTCTTTTCCTAAATTTTTATTTGACTCAACTTTTTTTAAAAATAAAAATAAAAAATAAAATGAGTAAAACACTGTAGTAACTAGTAGTACGAGAGATGATTCATACAGTGACATTGAATATGAAATAAATTATTATATTGAGAAAAAATATTTACATTATATATATTTATAATATCTTAACGAATATTAATTACTGTTTCTTGTTGGTCAGGAAAAAGAAAAAGTAGTAAGGAAGTATTCTTTTTTTTTTTTCTATTCGAAAATGTAGAAAAACAGCGAGAGAAAGTAAAATAGCCCAATTTCAAGGCCCAAAACAATACATCAATGCACGGGAGATGCGACAAAACCACACAGCAAGCTTGCCAAATGCCAAGTACAATATTTTCTATCCCCGGATTCGGACTAGCAAGTTTCCCCTGAATCATCTTCCAAATTTAATTTTTTTCCATTTTCTATGGGTAGATTTGTAACTTATGCTTGTTTCCATGTCAACTAAAGGATGTTCTTTGGCAACTTTTATGATACATAATATCGATTTGAAAGAAAGAATCTTTCCTTGAGACAACCTAAAAAGCAACTACTCAATGCGTAAATCAACTGAAACAAAATTGTTCTAACTCGAAAAGTCTTGAATTTTAGTTCTAATTATATAATTGTGTTAAAAATATTTAAAGTGAAAATTTATCACCCATAATAATCCCATAATAGTCGAACATGATTGTTTTTCATAACAAATATTTGTGCTCTATACCAAAAAATAAACCCTCTAAACAACTTCCTCAGTGTGATTAATCAATCAATGGTGAATAGAACTATAGAAGTACTTTCAGTATATCATACATACACGTACATTGGTGTGTGATCGGTGCCTTCCCCGAGACCTATCCCCTTCGCCCTACAGAAAATGATCTTAGAACTTGAAAGTTATTACTGGAAGAATATGTTTTTCCAGCCTATAAAAAAATTGTTCTTTCAAAATGTTTAATTCAAGAAAAACGTAGAGATGATCATACTTGCCATAATGTGACCCTTTAACGTTGGATGTGCCTATTAAAAATGCATGTGTACGAAATATTTAAAGATGAACTCTAAATATATGTCAAGGGATTTGAGGTTAAGCATCCCTTGAATAAATCATTAAGTAATTAATGGTTGAGATTTACTTAGTTAGGCACATATGAGTATATGACATAACACTGTGTATATATAAGAAAATATTGTAAAATAAAAGTTGGGCCAAACATTCCCTAACGCACTTCGTCTTGATCTTCAACAAGAGCTTGGAGTTGATCTTGATCATTGTCATTGACTTTCTACAAACAACGCTCATCTATGGGTTCAACCTTCGGCTTTCTTCCAGACACGTTTTTGTTTGTTTGGGCTTCATTTGTTTGGCTGTACTTTTTTGTTTGTCACTTTTTCTTTTTCTCATCGGTTTGTGTAAAAAAAATTATTCTCTTCATATTATTTTCTTTGTAATCAAGCTCATTGTGGTGATTTCATTTATGAGCTTGCGAGAGGGTGTTAAGCATCACTTGGAACACTAAGCAATCAATGGTTGAGATTTACTTACTTAGTTACATAACAATAGTATAATAAGAACATGGAACAATTCATCATCTTTTGCTCAATCAAATACAGAACGCATTTCTATGATATTGATCCTCTTCTCTATTTTGAGCTTTATGGTGCATGGCTAGCTATATTATATGTTGGGGGTGTTACGTGTATTTTTCTTCAAACTATTTGTTCTCAAATTTGAGCTTTAAACATCAGCTTTTGTTGGCATCGCAATAACAAAAGTGACCATTTTAGTAGTGACGGTCAAAAGATTATTGTCACTCTTGGCCAATGCTAAAATAGTGATTAATTAGTGTCAACCTCTGTTTGATACTAATATGCATTTTTCTTGTAGTGAATATGTGGCCGATGGTAGTAGAGGCATGAGGCTTGAGTGGCAAAAGTAGAACTGGAACCAACGAAGAAAAAAATGAGTTTGTTGTAGGTGATGCTAAAACCAGAACCAACAAATGACGAATTTAATGTGTTAATTTGTTTTAACGTTTCACAATGTGAACACACATTCCAAATCTCAGTTTTGTGAAATCTACAAATTCTAACTTCTAGCTGAATGTACGCTTATTGAACTTTGAACTTTAAAAGGTACGGGAGGGAGACACATTGCCGGTAACGATATTCCTCTCGTGTTAGTTAGTGTTGGCTCATCTATTGACATGGCTGATACTATTAAGCAATGATCTATTTTTGTTCATGCAAACACATTAGTGACAATCTTTGTTGTAATGGCCTCAAGATTAATGTCACTAAATTAAATATAGTCATAAATGTCAATTTTTTTATGATTAAGCCGACACTAAATTACGTTTTTTTTAGTGATTTTGTTAAAATTACAATAATTGATTTCATGTTTTATTTATATTTAAAAACCTTATTATAAGAAGAAAAAAATTGTTAGCCAAAGAATTATGCCCATGAGCATTTTCACTGGGCATTCCTTCACTATAAAACTTAAATGCATGAAAGCCACTTAATTTTTCTATTTTACTTTTAGGTTAACTGAGTTTTTAAAAATCTTCACTTTTTTAGATTATAATTTTTAATCCTTCAATTTTTTTTACAATTATTAGTTCTCCATTAATTTTTTGTCAGTAATTTTAATCTTTCATTTATTTTTATTACTTAAAATTAATCCCCAAATATAAAATAAACAAAGAACAAAAAATGAACAAAATATGAATTAATTTTGAGCAATAAAAGTAAATAAAAAACAAAAAATGGACAAAACTTTTTAAAGGGATGAAAAATGCTAACTGAAAACTAATAGAAGACTTAAAGTTGTAAAAAAAATGAGAGATTAAAAATTAGAATTTTAAAAAATTGAGAGACTAAAAATTTTAATTAATCCTTTACTTTTAAGAAAATCGGTGAGAAAGAAATTAAACAGGGGGCTTATAGTTGCAATAGCTTATAAAAAGGAGAATCCTTAGTTAATAACTAAACACAACAGAGAGAACAATTCTTCAAATTTAAAAGATTAGAAAGTCATCACTCATCACTAACACGAAGTTAAATTAGGGCTACAGCTAGTACAACCGCATTCTCACTAAATGAGTTAACACGGTCGTCCGAACAACATAATAATCATCACAACACAAAGGGCACAAAAATCACAAATAAACAAAACACGTGGATGAAATTAAATTAAGCAGTGCATGAATAATTGAGAATGACGTGCTTAATTAACTATGCCTAGTTGCACAGGAAGTCAGAGGGTGGCGACTTCTCGCAGGCGTTAAGGATCAAGCTAAGCGAAATGGGGATGTTAAGGTTAATGCCAAGAATGTTAGCTTTGATGGCGGTGCAGAGGCAAACCGCAACTTCAAGATCAAGAAGCCCTTCTAGCACTGAGCAACATGGGTGGTCCGGTGGTGACCCTACAACAGCACCAATTGGCCCATTAAGCACGTTTGCGCACACTCCCAGCTTAAGTGCGTCCCTGGGGCAGCTCTTCGCAGCAGGACTAGGGTTAGGGTTAGGGTTAGGGTAAGGGAATGGGTTAGGGTTTGGCTTAGGCTGTGTGCAAGTGTAGCAGCCACTTGCCATGACAAAGAAAAGCAAATTGATGGTTAAAAAAAGAGCAAGAGTAGTTGAAGTTCTAGAAGACTTCATTGTCTAATATTCTTGCTTAATTACAATACAACAACTGTAATAAAGTTTGTGTGAAGGGAGAGTAATTTGTGATGCGGTTATATATAGGGGTTAAGGGTTGGTGTGTACTTTTTTGCCCCAGATTCAAGAATATTTTTCGTGAGTTTTTTGTTTGTTAATGATCGATTTTTGGTTTCTTGATATGATTCTAAAATATTTTTACAAATTTTGATTTTTTTTATCAACTATAAAATTAATCTTCAATTCAAAGTTTAGTCACATTTTTTTTATTTAAAAATGTATTTTGCAAAAATTTAATTTAGATTTTTTCCCACAAATTATTAACCAAATACACTATTTGGTTATTTGTCGTGAGTTTTGATGTTTGAGGAACCAGACATGTGAACGGACGAAGTTGTCTTTGTGTAGCTGGACTGGCAGTACAAGTGAATGGACGTCAAATATGATAGGCTTTCCAATTCCCAATAGGAAATTTTTCAGTATAAAGTATTCGAAAACCATGGTGGTTTCCCAGTTTTGCTTTGTAGAAAGATATCAACCACTTGGCATGTGATCAGTGAAGCACTCCCGTGAACTTCATCGATCGATCATGCGCTGGAAAACGGCCTGTGATTTGATTCCCACATGTGGTGACCACTTGGAATTTATTTAATTTTTAATGTATAGTAACAGAAATGTGGACAAATTAAGCTGTGTCCTACAAGGATAAAATGAAGACTTGAATATCAATATGGACTTGCCTTTCCCAAATGATGATCGATTTAAATTTGATCCCTAATTGGGGTATTTGACCACCGATCCCACTGCAAAATTGGCCTTACTTATATATAGCCCTCTGCCATTTGATTAAGAGGTCTTACTGGTTACATTTAATACGGATTATGGTCGTCTACAGTTCTGAAAAGAACATGCTTCAATATCAGTTGTTTAATTAAATGTTAATTTTATGTTTCAAAATCAATATAATGCATTCCATTGGTGGGATTTAAAACTGCACACACTGCAGTTTATTTTGAAACTTCAGGGGACCCCATTCTTGTTGGTACAAATGTTAATATCACCTAGAATAATAATTATGAACTAGAATTTAAAGGATTTATAGTTACTGATCCAAGATTGTCCCATTGGATTAGGCTCACACAGTCACACTCAAGTGATTCTTTAGGTGGTAAGGTGATGGGCATCTACTGCTGTCTGACCTCAAATATTTAACATATATCGGTTCTGTTGCGTCATAAAGTGATGCATAACTCACCTCAATTGTACCTATCGATCGTTTAAGTAATAATTTTGATAAGTAGAGTATCGTTTCCACGAGGATTGAGACACTAAAATAATTGTAATTGTTATCTTAAAATTGGAAGAGATTAAAATAGAAAGAAAATTGATTTGTAATTTGTGTTGTAATTTGGAAAATAATTGAAAACAGAATTAAATTGGAATAAAAAGGAAAGTAATGCAGTAATGGAGAGTAATTGCGGTAAAAGCACAATCACCTCCGATCCCTACTTGTTTAATTGAATTGATAATTAATTTCAATTATTATCTTACTCAAAAATATACCTTAATCAATTGGTTAAACCCAGATTCCTCAGACTTTCTAACCCTTTAATCCTAATTAAGTGTTTTAATCCCTTAGTAACCCTCTTTCGGATTAAGCTTTAAGCTGGTATAGAAAAACTTTGCAATTCTTCATCCCTATCCCTAGGTAATGTCAAACTGTCACTTTATCACTTTCAGAAACTAAAACCTCAATATCCCTATTGTGAATTAAAGCCCTTAATACCTATAATAGAGTGATCAATTCTATTAATGAAATTTAAAATTGAAGAACAAGATAAAGAGAAGCAATCATAACAATATTCATTAATCATCAACCCAATTCACACAAGAGTTCACATTGGCTTTTGACCTTTACCACAATCAAGGAGGAATTAGCTAGACATAATTATGTCTAGCTCAATACAAAGATGAGAGAATAGATGAGACAGAGTACAAAATAGAAAAGTAATCAAATCCCTCAATCTTGACTTTCTTCTCAATCTTCAATGCGTTCTTGATCTCCTTCAATGCCTCCGTTTGTGTATATTTGTGTTTTTGTGTGTTTCTCCATGTGAATGTGTGTCTCAAAGGTTATGTGGCTTCCCTATTTATAGATAGGTTTGATAACCTTAAAAGCCTATTGATCTTATCTTATCATTAATCTTTAATTTGAATTTCCCGTAGCGTCCGCGTTATTAGCGTCAGTTTCACGCGGATAGCGTGAACATGTAGTACTTGTGGCGCGATCCGCGCGAATTTGACGCGATCCGCGTGGACTTGCAGTAGGTCTGGCGCGATCAGCGTTGTCCTGGCGCGATCCGCGTGATATGAGGATTTCAATTGCTTCTTATTTTGCTTCTTTTCTTCCTTTTATTCCTCATAAATAACAAAATAAAAATAATTAATAATAAAACTAATGATAAGATAATTTATATCTATTTAAAGCCTTTATTTGATATTTTATCTTTAATTTCTTAATTATTTTATCCTAAAAACTACTATATCCTAACAGCTTATCAGGTTCTTGTCTGACCTTGAACATCTATCCACCCATTTTCTGGTTTTATTTCAATGGATAGATTGTCGTGCTTATGCAGAATTTTTGGATTCTTTATTCAATTGTCTCATTTTTATTAATCTTGAGTCTCATCAACGTGCTTCATCTCAATTTTACACTTATTTTTCTTTCAAGCTTCATCTCTCCCACCACCTCAGTCTCATCAACGTGCTTCCAGCAACTAGGCTCTTCCTCTTTCCAACTCACTCTCTTATTCTCTTCATCTTCCTCTCCATCGCAGAGAGGATTTCCCTAGGGTGGTAGCTAGTACAAATTGCTCAATCCGTAACAAATATTGGTGGTGTGGCTGGATGGAGGTGAGGGGTGAAGTCGCGTGCACGAGGAAAATAGACACACACAATGTCTCGCTCCTTGGATATGAAATCAACAAAACCACACATACACTCATCCTTCACATAGAACCGCAATGATGTTGATGAGGATGAGCTTCTCTAGATGGCGTAAAGAAGCAAGCATAGCCTACAACAAATCCTCCTCCAATTCCTAAAAGCTCATCGCAAACTACATTCAGTCGCCAATGAAACCCATTCCTTTGTTGGCACAGTCGCAAGCAAAGGTAGAGTCACAATCGCTGATGATCACGATTCCAAAGTCGAGATGCTCAGCATCTCCAGTGATGACGAGGGAAACATCCAAGATTCGGTTGCTGCCTCCAGGACCAAAGGTGCCACCACCGTTGGAAGACGGTTGATGAGGCTGAGGTGGTGGGATAGAGGAAGTTTAGAAGAAGGGTACAATGGAGACTATACAAATTCTGGGGGTGCACCAAGTAAAAATAGGTCGCATTAAGTAATTGTCTAGAATTTGTGATTTCCGCAAAGCCCATTAATACTTAATTATAGCATAATCACTTTAGCAAGTTAAGCCCATTAAACTTGATTACAGTAGAAATCCCTTAATTCTAGAATGCAAATCTAAACTGACAGTCTCTCTCTTGGAGAACAGCAAATGATAGGCATGATATGCAAATATAATCTATATTAGTTGTAGCGTGTTTGATAAATTTCTTGAAATTGTTTTTAATATAGTATAGGCCTTAAACCTCATATTTTTAATATATACAAAAGATATAGGCTTATAGCTGCTCCTGATCTTAAGAGCTAAGGATGAACTTACTCCAGAACAAGGTCAGGTGCTATATATATATGTCAAAAAACTCACATTTGGTGTTTATCTCTCCCAACTTTGATTTTGAGAACGTGATCTCTTAATTATGAAGTATGATGCATCTATTTAATTATATGAATCCAACAAACAATGTCCTAAAGGCTTGATTAAGGAATAACAAATATTGTTTTTTTTAAAAGATAAATCACGTGGAATTGCAAGGAAATCACAGTAACGTGTAAGTCCTTTGCTAGGCAAATAATAAATAGAAAAAATATAGTTATAAAAACTTTGGCTGGCAAAGTTCTTCAATCTTCCCCGAAGACCAAGATTAACTTTGCACTCAATTCGTTGGAGCATACTGTAAGTAATTTTTGTTTTACAAAAAAAATACTCCTCAAAGTTAAATAAAAATCTCCTATAGTACGTAGATATATAGTCACTCATCCAACTGAAACTAAAAATTAAAATGAGGGACAAAATTTTATTTTGTCCTAAAATAAAAATTATAAATTACAATATAATTATAATAAACAATGAAAATTTTCTTAATAAATAGTAATATAAATATTATTATAATAATCATTTTCACACTCTTTTGATATAAAATGACTTATTTTTTGTCCACGTCGCATGAATTTAATCACTATTTTTAATAAGTAAATAATACCCTTTTAACAAGTAAATAACCCCTTAATTTGTATAGATACTATTTCATCATTTTCTCTATATAAATTATCATATAATCATATTGAACAAGAGTATTTTAAGTCAACATTCTTTAATGAGAATGTTTT
>PYAF01004847.1:1564388-1580227 GCA_007407185.1 Glycine tomentella | reverse complement strand
CAAAACATAAGGATTATAAAGTGGGTTTCTTAATCTCTTATCTCTTTTAATTTATCATTTTCAACATCTTTAATTTTAAATTAAATTTTAATATTATAAAATAAAATATTAATAACTAAACAAACATTACATCATATATAAATTATTTATCATCAATATATAATATAATTTACGTTCAAAAAATTATTTGTTACAAATTTTAATTTAATTATACATTCAGAAGTATTTATTTATTATAAATTTAGTTATATAACATAAATATTTATTCTATGCAATGCACATACTAATTAAAATACTAGTCAATAATAAAAAAGAAAATACCAACAAGTAGGTACAATACAGTTGATAGATAATTAAAATTTTTAAATATTATTAAATGTTTGATTGAATAAAACTTTTTTGGAATTTTGGAGAGAAGAAACCCACTTTATAATCCTTATGTTTTGAAAGAAATTAGTCTTTTACTGTCTATTATGTATATTCTTAGTGAAAAGATAAATAAAAGAATTAATAGTTGATAATATAAAAACTATATGTATAAAACTATAAATACTATCTCGTCTATGAAAAATAATTCAAATAGGTCCTATTTGATAATTTTTTAAGAATATATTTTTTTAAAATATAAAATTACTTGGCTAGATTATTTAAAAACAGATAATTTTCAAAATAGGTTGTTTCTATTTTCTCTTTCTTTTTTTAAATTTTAAAAAAGTTAACATGCAACACTTATATATATATATATATCTATATAGAAAAAGGAACCAATTTAATTAATTATGATAATCGACCTTATTTTTATTAATTAAATAATTATACTTATCTTAAATATTATGTTATGTTTTTTTAAACAATTTTTTTGGCAAATGCAAAGCAACATAGGATTTTTAAAAAAATTATTTACAACAAGTCTGAAGTAACTTTAGTCTTATTCTTACTATTTCTAATGATATGGCTATGTCAAAAAAATTTCTTTGATTTCCGAAAATAATGAGAATAAAGTTAAATACAGTCAAACATTCAAACGAGATTAGTACTTTTTATGTTTTTAAAATTTATTTTAAAAATAAATTTACCAAGTATTTTTTTCAAATTAATACTTTTTAAACAGTTATTTTTCTTATTTTTTGTTTTGAAAAACATGCAGTTATTCAAAACTTTTGTATAAAATATTTTAAAAATAATAAAAATTGAAATTACCAGATTGCCCTTAGACTCTACGAAGTTGAATGAAAAATATCCTTGTAGACATAAACTTGACAAAGAAAAAAAGAAGAGACCAAAAGAGGAATGGCTATTTTCCATTTGCGATGTCAAGCTAGCGCTGCTAGCTTCATCTTCAAGTTAATTGGTGGGGTTTCGGTAGCAAATTTGTAATCATTAATTTCTAACACCTTTTTTAGGCTTCAACATTTTAATGATGTGATTTTGATCGAGAATGGGAAACAAGAAATGGTTCACACAGTACACATCTCGTTATAAATGGATAACCATGCATGTGATTGTTAACTTTTAATTTATGATGACTATTATTCTTGAAATGCAAGAAAAATTGATTGGACCCTTTTAAGAATTGTTAAAATGTTAGAATTATCGATATTTCTGACGTTGGTTGTTTTTCTCGGATACGTACATTAGATCAATTGATCAAAGATGGCGATGCCAACTTACCCAGGTTGTTTGTCAACCTATGTCTCACCATCGGTGGAAAACTACAAACAATAATCTGTGCCTTCTTTGAAAAGAGTGTAGACACGGTTTGGTCATTGGTGGAAATTAAGATACAAATCCAATTAGTTATACCTATTTATTATCTAAGCATGGGTAGTTGGTGATTCAAATCAAACTATAAGATTAATTATATTTATTCTTATATTTTAAAAGTCTTATATAAAATATATTTTTATTTTAAGTTTTTTGTTGTTGTGAACTCATGTTATTCTGCAATTGAGAGTTAATGAATAATTCTTTAATTAATGTATTAAGATTCATCTTAATTGACGACCTTTTTTCAAATAGATGATTTTCTATAGTATACTAATCAAATCTACGGTCATATATGTTTTAAGAGTTAATGCTACACTATATATGTTATGTTGGATAATTTTCGCTTTTAATTGATTGATACTTTTCGTTTTTATTTTGATTGAAATTTTCTGTTTTTATTTGATTGATCAAATCAAATAATATTTGATGGCTTAGGTCTAGTTCATTATAAACCTAATTCATCTTATAAATAGATGAGTAAAGGTGGAGGCAAGACACACAGAAACTGAGAGCCTCAAGGGACAATTTTGAGTGTCATATTTAAGCAAGCCAACGTGTCTGCATATTTGAGAGCTTAGAGTGAAACACTGTGAGCGTTTGAGTGACCACCATTGTTGGAGAGGTTGAGTGTACCACCACATTGATGCGTTTTTGATTCATTGTAACTCATATTTGTTATAGTGGATTTTGAATCTGTAATAGGTCCCTGAGTTTTTCTTTTCTCACATTCAGAAAAGTTTTCTCACGTAAAACAGATTGATTATCTCTCTCACTCCCTTTTGATTTTATTTCCGCTTCCGTAATTTGATATTTGAGGGTCCAAGATATCCAACAGTGTTAATATAGTTTTTTTTTTTTTTTTAACTAATTTGTAGGTGTGCTCTATATATACGATAAGGAAAATTTAATCCAGTGACGGACTTTAACGTAAAATTATCAGATAAAAATTATTAAATAATGTAATAGTTAGTATAATTATATATCTTAATCTAACTTGAACTTATTGGAAAGAAAAATACCCATGCAGCACACTCGTCAAGTCTTCATATTCGCAATCGCAACAGTGTCCATTTGACATTGAGACTTCGTCCAGATGTACGTGAGCTTGTAGTGGAGCCCACTTTAGTTAAACCAAGCCCGTGACTCCAATATGTAGTGCTTCTTTGAATAATCACTATTATATTTAAAAAAAAATAGCTTACTAGAAGAACTTCCATGTGAACTTGCCATTGCCCGAACACGTGGAAATCATTAATATTTGGTTGTAATAGTAATTAGCACAGGCTAATCTGGATTGGATTTTAACAAAACTCAAGTCTATAATTGTATATTTATCCGGAATGGAAGCTGCTTCTACGTTAATTATATATATATATATATATATATATATATATATATATATATAAACGCATAGAACATCAAAATATTCAACGCAGGGCTTGATCATTAGTGTGGGACTAATAGTGAAAAGTTTGGGTAATTTGATTTAGGTCTTTAAATTTTGTTGTTGTCATTCTAACAAAAAAAAAATCACATCAAAAATTCTAATAACTCACATTCCTACTCAATCAATTTAGTAAGTTAAACTCTCTTATTAACAATAGTAGACTTTAATTTCTTTTTCAACCTTAAGAAATAAAATAGGTAAAAAAAATAAGAAAATGATATTTTATTATTTGCATTTATAAATAAAAATAGGTGAAAAATAAAATAATTATGGATATTTGATTTAAAAGAAATAGAAACAAGAAAAAAAATACAAGATAATCCATTGTTTTTTTTTTTATAACAATTGATTTTTAAAATTATGATTTTGAAAATTGGACTAGATCTACCTGTTGAACTAGGAACCAACAAATGACCGGTTCATTTATTCTAGAAAAGCAAACTATTTCAAAATTGGTGAGCACTTGTCAAATCGTCTAAAATCTGCCAAAATCGATATAAAACCAGTGTAGAAACTGGTTTGAACATTTTTTTTTTGTTTCTTTAAATTTAATATTAATTATTTAAAGATAATTAAAAACACATATTCGATCAAGATTAAAAATAGGTATAAATTGTTTTATTGATGATTTATTTTATAAAACACATAATTTACTCATTTATATTAATTTACTATTTTTTCTATCTTAATTTTTTTAATAATTTTATATTATATTAATTTTTTATTTTCTTTTCTATTTTAGATGTGAATTTTTTTATTGTTAATGAATATTGTTTTATTTTATTAAAATTTAAGTTTACGAATTTTGATATTTTAAACTTTTATTTGTACTTTGAATGTTATAAACCTGGAAAATGATACTTTATTTTAGTTTATGATGCTAAAAAGTTACGATATTGTATTATTATTATTATTATTATTATTATTATTATTATTATTATTAATTCAATATTGAACTAATGAACCTTATATCAGTACATTGACTGACTCAATGTTCGGTTCAATTTCAAAAATATTGGTTAAAACTATGAAAAATCGATCATGAAATAACTTTGACAATAAACTACTTTAGGTTTCTCCACGGTAAGAAAATTGATTATGAATGAAAACAATCAATTATTTTCAATATAAAAAAACGTTCTTTTCTATTCTCCCACCATTTTTATGCAATCAAACGAAGCTTTATGAAGCATATGTAGACAAATTTTTTTGAACAAAAAAGTAATATAGGTATTGAAATTACGTTCCACCTATATATAAAAAAGAAAAGAAATTACGTTCCACGGTTCCACCTGTCAAAGTTTCTGATTTTACAATTGTTCATGAGATTGTATATCTTGCCTATCTTCAAAGCAACTGCAAAAGGATGTCAATCAGTAAAAAAAAAAAAAAAAAAAAAAAAAAAAAAAAAAAAAAAAAAAAAAAAAAAAAAAAAAAAAAAAAAAAAAAAAAAAAAAAAAAAAAAAAAAAAAAAAAAAAAAAAAAAAAAAAAAAAAAAAAAAAAAAAAAAAAAAAAAAAAAAAAAAAAAAAAAAAAAAAAAAAAAAAAAAAAAAAAAAAAAAAAAAAAAAAAAAAAAAAAAAAAAAAAAAAAAAAAAAAAAAAAAAAAAAAAAAAAAAAAAAAAAAAAAAAAAAAAAAAAAAAAAAAAAAAAAAAAAAAAAAAAAAAAGAAGAAGAGAGATGTCAATCAGAGCTAAAAAGATTGGACTAAAATTATAATATTTCCAATATTATTAAGGAACGGGAGGTGGGAAACGTACTATGGAAGGAAGAAGAGGAAAAAAGAGAGTAGAAAAAGATAATAAATAATGTGATATAAAAAAATAAAAAAGATGAAAAGAATTTGAAAAGAATAAATATAAGTTAATAATAACGGTAGAGAAAATACATAAAAAAATAATATAGAGAAAACAATCTTGTATTCTTTTAAAGGATATTATATATGACTATTAACGAAAGACTTTTTTAGAGAGGTTAAGGCTATGATTGTATAAAGTTAAGTTCTGTTAAACCAAAAAGCAACAAATTTTTGCTCTTAAGTGTAAAATTAAAATTGCTTTGGCAAGCATGCAACAAAAATTCTAATTGATTTTCAAACATACACTAAATTTAACTAACTTACACCTTAATGTGAGACCCTACATCACCTCACAAAATACAAAACCTAGTTCAAGGGTTTCTCTGCCAGCTAAAACTCATTCTAATACATGGTTATTGCTTGATTAACATAGTTTCTCTCAAATCCGTTAAACTATATTTTAATAATTATTACTCCGATGACCATTTTCTTAAACAATTTACCCCACTTGCATTCCAAAACCCTATATAAACCACCATTCACTGCCAATAACTCCCATCCCCACAAACACTCTTTCTCTTAAGCTCTCGTAGTTAAATCTGCGAGCCATTAGTTAAAAAAAAAAAAAAAAAAAGCACTAAAAAGTTTAAGATGGGTTCCAAAACTCGCTCTTCCCTTGCTCTTTTCCTCACAATCAACATTCTCTTCTTTGCCCTTGTCTCTGCCTGCGGGACATGCCCTAGCCCTAAGCCAAGGCATAATAAGCACAAGCCTGTTAAGCCAAGCCCTTCAGGTGGCTCAGGTGGTTCGGGTGGCTCAGGTGGCTCTGGTGGTTCAGGTGGTTCGGGTGGTTCAGGTGGCTCCGGAGGCTCTGGTGGTTCAGGTGGTTCGGGTGGCTCAAGTACCTCTTGCCCTCGTGATGCACTCAAACTAGGAGTATGTGCCAATGTGTTAAATGGGTTGTTGAACGTGACTTTAGGTCAACCACCAGTTACCCCTTGTTGCTCCCTCCTCAATGGTCTCGTTGATCTTGAAGCTGCAGTGTGCCTTTGCACTGCCCTTAGGGCAAACATTTTGGGCATCAACCTCAACCTTCCCATCTCACTCAGCTTGCTTCTCAATGTTTGCTCTAGGCAAGCCCCGCGTGATTTCCAATGTGCTTAATCATCATGGTCTATGATATGCGCGCACAAGTTGCTTCGTGCTTATTCGTAGTTGTGGCTTTCCGTTAATGTCTTTTATTTTCCAAATTTCATTGCTCATGCTGCCATTCCTATACGTGCATGGATGGTTAACTTCTCGTTATTCTGTCGCTTTAATTGGTGTTTGTTTTATTTAGCAAAGTGTCGAATTAAATAAACTCCCGATGCTTTTCTTATGTAAAAGCAAAAGGAATCAAAGATGATAGTGTTATTTATTTGACAGATAGATGATTAATGTTACGAACACTTCTTAATTTTTATTGCTGTCTCTTTTCGTTTTGTCTTTTTGCTGAATGAGACATGAGAGCATCGGCTGATCTGGAAATTAAATTATTTTTCTCTTTCTAGCTAACTTCTGTTCAATGCCTGACATGAGGAAAACAAAAATTCAAAAAAAGAATAAAATTTAAAGCTAACATGCACAGGCAACAACACTATATATAATCAGCTCGTGACTAATGTACTATATGACATCACGTGCAAGCAATATTATTTTATTTTATTAAAAAAACTGAATATATAATTATCTAATTAAACTTAATCAAAATGATAGGTTTACGACTTTGGGCCAACTCGTTCATTTGAATATACATCGTTCCGTGACTGCTTCCAAGATATGCACATGTAAATATGCATATGTAAATCATTCCTTCTCAGTAATGAAGCAAATGCATCTTAGTTTTGTTTCACCCGAACAAATGGTCCTTAGTCCCACTTTTGCTCTCCAGCGATTACCGATCAGTTTATTAACCATAGTAGAGTATATTTGGTTGCACAAATTCCATAGATATATTCACTACTAAAAAAGTAGTTTTTTATGACGCATCTTCAATTACAATTACTCCAAAATCATCTTAATATATAAGGTGATGACAATTTTATAAATGAGATTTTTTAACAAAAATGACTTTACAAAAATCATCTTAAAAATTATCATTTCATGATAGCTTCACAAAAATAGTTTTAAAATGATTGTCATTCCACTAGGGTGTCACAAAAATCGTCATAGAATAGTAATTTTCTTGGACAATTTCCTAAAAACTGTCGTGAAATAGTGAGGGACTTTCCCTGACTAAATCCATCCATAAACCTAGACCGTACTATTTTTGTAACCAAAGTTTCAAGACAATAGCCAAAGGTGACCTTTGGATTCGTAAAGTAGGGGACAAAGAGGAGCACGTAAGAATGTTGGCTGCTACATAAGTCACTGGTGGCATTTGGTTTGCAACCACTTGTGGAACTCATTGTTGTTTTCAAGGTATTCGATTCTCTTTGCACTAACTTCTAGGGTTTTCTCTGCACTAATATGTTTCTCTTTCGTTTTCGGTTATCCATTTCTTTAATTCTTGTCGATTTTTGTTTTAGGTTTTTGCTCGCTGAAGTTTTCACCAAATCGGTATCCACTGATTTTGCGTCCTTCACTCTTCCATGTCTAAAATCGATGCTACTTTTTCATACTTCTTTCTCCTATTCGAGCTATCCGATTTAATAGATAATTGGACGGGTCGAAAGCGGAGCACGGCAAGGACGATGACCGGAATTCCACCATGAACAGGTGGCCGAGAGAGTGGCTTTAATTTGCTCAAGATAAGGTCTAAAATGGACGTTGCTTTCAAAGACGCAAACCCCAAAACCCCTCTCTAAGTCTCAAGATCAGTTCCTTCTTTTGTTTCGCCTCTTTTCAACTAAAATCCCTTCTATCATTCCTTAATTAGTAATAGTAATAATAATGTTACACATAAATGTATAATGTATAGTCTAAGCTGAACAATTTTTATTTTTGAATGAATTAATTAGAGGTTTGTATGTATGTATATATATTTAGGAAATTATCAGAGCTAGGTTATAATAGGAGTGCGAAGAAGTGCAAGGAGAAATTCGAGAACATTTACAAGCACCATAGGAGAACCAAAGAAGGTCATTTTGGAAAATCACACGGTGCAAAAATTTATCGATTTTTCGAGCAATTGGAAGCTTTAGACGGAAACCACTCACTTCCTCCTCCGACAACACTCAGGTATTGGAAGTTCAGCTTCCTGGGAAAAAGTTAGTAAACTCAGCTGCTTTCTGGAATGGGCTGCGGGGGCAGAAGCTGAAGAAATTGTGAGAGGTAGTCTATCAAATAGAAAGCCATATTTTGAATTATTTTTTGGCTGTTCAGGAAATCCATTTTTTTGATTTGATTTGATTCAAATTTTTATTTTCTTCTTTCACTTTATATAATTAATGCTTCTTTTTATCTGGACAAATTTTATATGATTTTTGTATAACTATCAACCTTTGCAATTCTCTATAGAAGGGCTTCTCAAACATGCACACTTTTTTATATATATATATTTTTCATCATTTATTAACACCATGTATGTCAAATTTTTCTAGATGATTTGTCCACCAGGACAGTTAAATTCTACTTCTGAATTCAGTTATGATATCATAGTACATTCAAAAGTGGCTTTTTTAATATGATACATACATACGTACATACATATAGGTATGCACACATGCACGTATCAATTTTTGTTCAATATTGCATAGATATATATTGTAATAATGTAATCTAGTGTGATATAGTATACATATGGAATTGGATCCTCACATTTTAGATCCTAATATGACCTTGTCATTTAAAGATATAAAAAGAAGACATTGTACACGGGGATCCACTTGAGCTCTTCTTTGAAATTGCAGAGAACAAGGAGGATTACAACAAGTTCTATAAGGATTTCTCCAAGAACTTGAAGCTTGGTATCCATGAGGATTCACATAACAAAGGAAAGATTGATGAATTGCTCAGGTACCACTCCACCAAGAGTGGTCAGAGTGACATCTACTACATCACAGGTGAAAGCCAGAAGGCCGTTGAGAACTCTCCATTCTTGGAGAAGTTGAAGAAGGGATACGAGGTTCTTTATATGGTTGATGCCATTGATGAATATGCTGTTGGTCAGCTCAAGGAATTTGAGGGCAAGAAGCTTGTCTCTGCCACTAAGGAAGGGCTCAAGCTTGACGAGAGTGAAGATGAGAAGAAGAAGCAAGAAGAGTTGAAGGAGAAGTTTGACAACCTCTGCAAGGTGATCAAGGATGACAAATCCGTGAAGGACCTTGTTCTGTTGCTGTTTGAGACTGCTTTTCTCACTTAACGTTTCAGCCGTGAAGGATCCACAGAATGTTGAAGCTTGGACTAAGCATCGACGAGGATGCTGGTGAAGCTGATGCTGACATGCGCCCACTGGAGGAGGCCGAAGCTGATGCTAAGGGCAGCAAGATGGAGGACGTTGATTAAACTAAATATGATGCCTTTCTTATTAGTAGCTTCTCTAATGCGGCGAAAGTCTTTACTTCTTTGTTGAATTTTGTTGAATTTAACTAAAGCCAGTGAAGGGTTCAGTAAGTAAAGTAGCTTAAATCGGAGGATATTCAAAATAAAACAAGTAGAGGAAGATCTAAGTTTACTGAATTTTGATGCAGTGGCTGCTCACCTTACTGGTATACAGTGCCATCAAAATGCTTCATAGCAGAATAAAGGTGGTACACCACTATCTTCTTACAATGCAAAAAGGTACGAGGTTATCATTTCTGCAAAAATAGCATTTAACAATAAGATATTATTTATTATTAGAAATCTTTCAAAAATATTATTATTTTGATCTCTCAATTCCTTAAGCCTTAAAATAAGATGTTATTGTTGTATGTTTTTAATTTGAGCCATAAACTGACGTCAAATCTAGTTAGTAGCATTTGGAAACTTAAGTCTATATTATCTAATAATTTTATAGCTCATTTTATGTCTTTTTGAGGACTGTGCATGATTGCCAATGACTTGCATATTGCAAATGACACCCTGCTTCACATGATTGAATTAACTGTTTGGACTAAGTATATTTTAAATCCTTTCTCACATATTATAAAGTAGAGAAATGAAATTAATACATTTTTAATCAGCACTATTACTTAAATTTTGTTAAAATTCCATTTTTTTAATAAATTTTATATCTTATTTATTAGTTTCTACTCATAGTTTTATATCTTCTAATAAATTTTAAGCATCATTATTCCTTCTCTTAATATCATGCTACCGGTGTCTAAAAATGTAAAAATTATGATACATAAACACTTATTTATTTTAAATAATTTTCATTTTTTTCTATATTTTTTTCTCTATCATATCTATATATATATTTTTTCACTCTCTAAGTGTATCATAATATAATGAGTGTCCATAAAACATTTTTTACAAAACCTAATTATAATGGGGCTGCTATTCAACGTGCAAAAGTAGTGATTGAAAAATTGGCGATTCCAGTAATGAACTTCCGGTGCTATCGAGTCGTAGGTAGGTTATGGATCCACAAATTGATGGGAGTCCCCACATCACCACACACAGTCATCCAAAACCTATTTCATCGATTTTATTCGCCAGCTAAAACTCATTCAATAGCGTCCATAGTTGCTTCATTAAACTAATTAAATATTTAAGTTCATTACTCCTCTCCCAAACCCGTTTAACAATGTTTTGTTCTTAAACAATTCAACCCACTTGGTTTTCCAAAACACTATATAAACCACCATTCACTTCAAATAACTCCCATCCCTACAAACACTCTACTCTTAAGCTCTAGTAGTTAAGAAACATTAGTTGAAGAAAATAAGAAACATTATACAAGCTACTAGAGTTTAAGATGGCTTCAAAAACTTGTTCCTCCCTTGCCCTTTTCCTCACACTCAACCTCGTTTTCTTCTCACTTGTGTCTGCATGCGGTTATAATTAAACCATGCCCTGGTCCAAACCCAAAGCCAAGGCCCAACCCCCACCCTAACCCTAGCCCCAGCCCAAGTGGCTCGTGCCCCCGTGACGCACTCAAACTAGGTGTATGCGCCAATGTGCTAAACTTGGTGAACGCCACTTTGGGTCAACCACCAGTTACCCCTTGCTGCACCCTTCTCGATGGTCTCATTGACCTTGAAGCTGCAGTGTGCCTTTGCACTGCCCTCAAAGCAAACATTTTGGGCATCAACCTCAACCTTCCAATCTCCCTCAGCTTGCTTCTCAATGTTTGCTCGAGGAAATCCCCACGTGATTTCCAATGTGCCTAATCATGGCCCATTAGCAAGTTGCTACGTGCTTATTCCTTGTTGTGGTTTTCCGTTGTTTTTTTTTTTTTTTAAAATTCCATTTATCATGGTGTGCTTCTTGTTCGTGCATCAGTGCATGGATGGTTAAATTCTCGTTATATTCTGCCGCTTTATTGATTGTTTTATCAGGAAAAGTGTCACATTAAATAAATTCCCAATGCTTAATTTCTTATGTAAAGCAAAAGGAATAAAAAAATGATAGTGTTATTTATATGAGAGATAAATGGTTAATGTTACAAATACATTTTAATATTCATTGCTGCCATTTTGTTTTGTCTTTTCGGTGAATAAGAGCATCAGCTGATCAGCAAAATTACATTGCTTTCTAACTTGTGTCCATGCGCAACTAGAGGAAAACTAATTCAAGAAAAGAATAAAAATAAAAGTGAGCATGCACAACACTGAGCCCGTGACGATTGTACAAAACACTCCACGTGCATGCACTTATTTCATTCTAAAAAAACTCAGAATAATTAGCTATTTAAACCGAGATACATATTAAATTCTATGGTACCGCAGTAACAATTTTAGAGGTTTTGGAAAAGTTCATATTTAGACCAATAGTTATTAAGTTACTTAGTCATCAATTTACTATATGTAGTAATGAAATTGTTATATATGTATATATATATATATAGTCCCTAATTAATTCAGATATTTTTTATTTTAAAATAATTATTTTTAATTATTTTAATTAAATAAATAGATCTGATCATTGACTCTGTAAATCTTGAAGTTTTGGCATTAATGTGTCCTTCGACCTTCAAGAAGTGGAAAAATATCCATGTTAAATCTACTAAGGGGAAGGTTAATTAAAATTCAATCCACAATTTTGACTCTATCACTTACAATGGTCAACCTTTTTTCAAGTTCCTAAAAAGCATGTAAAAAATCATACTTCCTCTAATCTTAGTTATAAGCAAAAAAGACATATTTTATATTTATTAAAAATTAATTAACTTTATTAAATTGTATCATTGATTTCCAATTAAAAAGTAAATACTTTTTCTAAATTATCGTAATTGAAATTTAATATTAAACATAAAAAAAATTGATTTTATTAAATGAATGATATTTTAGAGAGAATCTTATTAAACAAAACATAAGTAATTTAGATTTGTTTATATTTAAAATAAAAAAAAAGAAATTTTTATTGCTTATATTCTATAGCGAATGAAATACTAATTACTGTTATTTACAAGCCTTCTGAAGTCCTTAGCTTGGTTCTAATCTAGATCAGTCCTACGTCTTCCTCCTAACCCTTCTATACACTTTAGCCTTTAGAAGGGATGTTCTGATTAATCGGGATACTCATCGGTTGGTGTGAGTTGTGATTTCATCAAAATCCCGTAGATTGTGGGCTCATACACATCGATGTAGGCCAAGTGTAGGTCTTTCTATTGTGAGTGATTTACCTCGGGACGAATGAGGTGTGGCCCAATAGATAGTCCTTCAAGCCACGAGTAGAGTATATGCACGAAGTGGGTTTGCGAAGTTCAAGCCAACCGAGGAGTGGCTCGGTACACAACCCCTTATATCAACACCCATCTTTCTCTCTCTCTCTCCCTTCCTATCATATCTTAAATATCTATCATACATACCTATATTTATCTCTATATTGAATAGGACATGGGTGTCAATTAATTCCCCCCACCCCCCCCCAAAAAAAAAAGATACTACCCTCCCAATCAAGATGCCCCAATACAATTTACAAAAGAAAAATATTTCTTAAACACCCAATATGCTACTCTACACTTAGACAGAAAAAGAAATAATATAAAAAAAAATAGATGTGTAATAGGTATTTGATGTGACAAAAAAGACAGATAGAAAACAAAAAGAAGGATGTCAATGATATGTTTAAAATATCATTATTCTTAAAAAAAGAAAACTACAAAACTGCTTCAACAAGTGATAGCAAACTAATTAGGGTATGTCTAAGGGTCTATTCAATAGAGTGAAAAGAAATAAGAAAGAGGTGAATTAAGATGAAAGTTTTAAATTAAAATAAAATGTAAAAATGTGAGTTTCACCTTTGTGAAGACTTGAAGTTCAATTTTTGTTGTTGTTATTGTAAAAAAGATGTTAGTACAACAATTGATTAATCGATTGAATAATTAATTTTTCTTTCCCCAGTTTC
Organism: Glycine tomentella; assembly: GCA_007407185.1. Taxonomy (NCBI): domain Eukaryota; kingdom Viridiplantae; phylum Streptophyta; class Magnoliopsida; order Fabales; family Fabaceae; genus Glycine; species Glycine tomentella. The sequence goes on along the minus strand of PYAF01004847.1, from coordinate 1,566,741 downwards.
AACATTTACATTATCTACCATCTACCATTTCAAGAAGTGAAATTTTATTTTACTTTTATCCATTAAATCTACTTGAAACGTATGTCGCAACAATTTTAACTACAAATCTAACATACACTTAATGTTATTAACTAAAATAACTAAATTTTTTTCTAATGGATTAGTTAATTGAGTCTTTATAAAAAAATGAAAAAAAAAGTTTTAGTTGGATATTAGAGTAGTCATCATGAAATAGTATTAATGTGTCAAACAGTCACAGCTGACTTAAGAGTTTATGTCAAGGATTGTTTATACTAATTAATACTTTTCTTATTAAAATCTGTTGAAGTACCGGTACATTCTAAGGACAAAATCTTAGCTAAAAGAAGCATGTTATATGAGATTTCATGTAGAGGGGGAATACTTGAATCTTTGCTAATGAAATGATCATAATGCGTGAAGCCGTGAACACAAGTTAGGTCTTGGTCTGGACGTGCGGACTGCCTTCAATCTGTGGATCTAAGAGCAAAGTTACACCCATTGAGCGATTCGATTCCACTGTAATTAAGATTGTGGAATCCCCAGAATTATTCAAACGCTAACTTTAGCATGTGGAATAGCGGGTCCCATTATAATATCAAAAGGAAAAATGAGAATCTTAATCTTTTCATACAATTATTTTTGTTTTAAAAATTATTTTGCATCGGATTTTTAAGCATACTCCAATTTTGTCTCAAATTATATAGTATTTTTTAAAAATTATTCTTAATATTATAATTTTTTTTCTATAATAATCATATTTGACTCAAATAAAATTGTATTCAATAAAAAAATACATGTAGCCTAAACCAAAAAATAAGTTTTTTTTTTCAAGTATTATTATTAGTTTTAATTCCTATAATATTTCTCATCATTAATTGATTTATTGTTTTATTGACTATGCATAAGAATAGTCAAAGTAAGGTTCTCAAAATGTTATTTGTATAAGACAAAGTTAGACTTTCAAAAAGTCTAATAAGAATATATCAATTTAATCATTTTTTCTTTTTCAATTTTATATATATACATATATATATATATATGATTATATTTACATAATACACGAACTACTTGCTTATTATTTTTTATAGACTCCTCACCTTGGGCACTTCAAAGCACCATGAGCACTATATAAACCACCATTCAGACCAAATTATTCCCATGTTCACAACATTAGCATTTTCTAGCTAGTGATCAGGAGTATATATAAACATATATACGCTAGCCACAACAGTTTAAGATGGTATCCGAAACTTGTTCCTCTCTTGCTTTTTTCCTCAGTCTCAACCTTCTGCACGCGATTGTGGTAGTGGTGGTTCAAGCCCTGGTCCAAAACCAAGTCCAAATCCCAATCCCCACCCTAACCCCAATCCAAATCCCAATCCCAACCCAATCCAAATCCCAATCCCCACCCTAACCCCAATCCCAATCCTTCAGGTGGCTTCTGCCCCCGTGATGCACTCAAACTAGGCATATGTGCCAATGTGCTAAATGGGCTGCTCAACGTGACTTTGGGTCAACCACCGGTTACATCTTGTTGTTCCCTCCTCAACGGTCTCATTGATCTTGAGGCTGCAGTGTGCCTTTGCACTGCCCTTAGAGCAAACATTTTGGGCATCAACCTCAGCCTTTCCATCTCACTCAGCTTACTCCTCAATGCTTGCTCAAGGCATGCAAGTCCCACGTGATTTCCATTGTGCTAATTACCCAACATATCATATATATCATCTTACCTACTTTTGCTTTGTGTTTGCTAGTTGTGACTTTCCTTCTTTTGTTTTCAAATTCCATGTGTGGTTCTTGTACGTGCATGGAGGGTTAGCTTCTCGGTATTCCTTCCTTTCAGTGTTTTTGTAGTTATCTGGTAAGAGTGACGCGATATATATTATATAAAGAAGCTCTCAATGGTTGCTTGTGTAAATCGCAATGTACAAAAGTTGATGAACTAGTGTGTTATTTATAAAAGGAAAACCAAACACAAGCGCTTGCAAATGACCTCATTATTAATGCTTCTATCATTATATATATATATATATATATATATATATATCATATGGAAAAAATGTATAGTATATAATAGTGAGATAATTAAATCTAGATCGTATAATCAAACATGAACAATGAAGATTTAATGTCATGTGACCACTTAAAAAATCATGTAATTTTTTAACATTAAATCTTAATCATCTATATTTGATTATACATATCATATTTAATCATCTCATATATGCCCTCATGTATATAAAGAGAGAGAGAATAAGTAATATTAGTATAATTTTGACCAACTATTATCTCATTTAATAACTTTTAATAGAATGATGTTTTTTGTTAAAAC
>PYAF01004847.1:1543573-1558972 GCA_007407185.1 Glycine tomentella | reverse complement strand
GGGGGGGGGGGGGGGGGGGGGGGGGGGGGGGGGGGGGGGCGTCACTGATGTAATGCGAGCAGATTATGTATGTATGCAGGGACTGACCAAATAAGCTTGCTTGATATATGCTGTGGGGTTTTATATGCTGCGTCAATAGTTTAGGAGCAGGAGCTAGCAGATTATGATTGCTGCATACAGCATACATAATATGCAGGAGCAGATTATATATATGTGTTGGATTTTGCAGTGGAATGGTTTATATATAATGTAAAAGGGTTTGGTTCCCTTATATTATACCCTCTATTATATGAATTCGAAATTAATTTGGCTTATATAAAAAAATAATCCTTCTTAAAGTGTATTATTTGAGCTTTCATATCTTGCTCGGTAACAAACAAAATTGGGAAGTTATGACTTGGTTTTTCAGGGCTATTGCTTAATAATATCTCTGCTTACTATATCCAATTTAGTTCTCTACTAAGGAGGAAAAAGCTGCATACTATTTGCTACCTTTTTTTACCATGCAGGGAATGATCTATTCAAATCATGCATAGTAAAATTGTATTTCAAGGTGTATCTTTCGACTTATCTAGTAGTGTTTTAGATTTTTATAAAGATTAGATCGAGGACATTCAGCAATAAATTAAGTATAATATTCTTTTATCTGATTAGTGTACATCTTGTAGCCTGTTAGAGCACTCTGTCTCTTAATAAATTGTTTTGCCTGTAAAAAAATAAAGTATTTAATTGTTGAAAATGTATATTACGGGAAGACATATTACTAATCAAGTATTTGTTGAAAAAATTGGGAACACAAGAGAGTCCATCATATTATTATTAATTTGTTGAACCATTTCCCCTAAGTCTAAGAGATCAATAATGGAAGAAAAAATCAAAGACATTCAAATTACTTTTCCTGGATATAGTGACAATATAATAAATTATACAAACAAATTATATACTTTTGAATCATCATATATTGGTACAAATTATTCATTTATTTTATTAATGACTATTCTCTAATAGATAACTTGACTTATCACACATAGTAATCTTTATTTTCAATCACTTTTTTTTAATTATAAAATTTGAACTTAAAACCTTAAGAGATTTGAATTCAATTTTATTCAAATCAATAACATATGTTAGTAAAACATATGATTATTTATTGTATACTTCATTTTTAGATATTAAAAAAAATCCATGTACATCTATAATATTTTATATGGCTAAATTATTGTTTTAGTCACTTTTTTATTTAATTGGTGTAATTTGATTCCTTTATTGATAAAAATTTCAATTTATTTCCTTAATTTTCAAAATCATGTCTATGCTGTAATTTTCATCTAATTGATAAAAATGTAGAACCAACAAATTGGGTTAGAACTCACGAACCACCCAACCCACTACGAGTTTGAGCCGGGTTCCGATTGATTTTTTATGTCCATTTCAATTATTATGCATAAAATATGGCCCACCCGACCTGTATTAGGCCAGATTGACTAATAGAAAACATGTATGTCGATGCTATTAAAAAAATAACCCACTCCTTACTTGTCACGCAAGTGAAACAACACAACATTAGGCTTGTCCTTTTTTTCTCACTCTTTTTTGTGCTTTCCTTTTTACAACAATCAACATAGAATAAAAATTATTCGAACTTATTTAAAAAAAATAATTTTTCATTTCATTTTAATTTTAGGTGAGTCAAACTATTTAACCTATCTGGTAATTCGAACTGATTTAACTTTTTATAAACTCAGAAAAAAAAAGTGAGTCAAGATAGGTTAATCCACTTTTTGAGCAACAACCTGTGATGAACTGATTTTGTCCACTTTGACAATTGTATTGGTGTTAACAAAAACAGATCGACATGTGCCACTTTCACAGGTTCAAGCCACTCACGTTATTATAATCATATATGCAATTTTAAAAACTAAAGGGTTAAATTAATTTTTTAATAATAAAAAGACCAAATTGGATAAATAAAATAAAAAGAGACCAAAAGAGTATTTTAGCCTATTTATATTAAATAGTTTAGTTTTCGTAAGAAAAAAAAAATACATACAGAGAGTCACAGACTAATTCAAAACTTATTTATTTGAGTTTTATTTTTGTTTAATGAAGTGATTTAATAATAATTATTTGATTCTGATTTTTTAATCTAATATATTATTTATTTATACTTTTATGTTTAAAAAGTTAAGTATTTATACTTTAATTCAAAGAATAAAACTTATAATACATCATCTAAGTTTTTTGGTATTATTTTTTATATAAGGTTATTTTTTAATGACCAACTCCTTGTTTTTATTTTAATTTATAAAGTATTACTCGATTATCAAAATAATTTTCTAATTTTAACTTTAAGAAACTAAGCCAAATTAGTTTTCTTCAAATTAATAATTTAACCGTTGCTATCAGCCAAATAGCTAGTGGTAACCTAAGGATCTGATTAAAAATGTAATAAACTAATAATAGCTGTTAGCCTATTAGCGAAATAGCTAGTGGTAGTGTGAGGATTGGATAGGCTGTCGGGATATACATCATCATCTTTGTTTTTTTTAAGAGTTATCAATCGGAGGATAGAGGTTCCAAATTTAAAGCAAAATTGGATTTTCAATCATATAGAGATATACGAGAATAAATGCTAGTAAAGTTATATAAATTGAAAATTAATAATTAATTATACCGATTATATATACGTATATAATAAATCATAAAATTTATCAATTTAGTTAATTTTATCAATAATAAACTTTTATTTAAATTTAATTTTATATAATGTCAATGCAATTTTTTACTATTAACTAATTAAAAAATACTCTTCATAGTTATTATAAAAAATAACGACCTCATCATTCAAAACTTAATGCATTACAATTAAATTCTTCCTACTTTCTTGTTTAAAATTTTGAATCCAACAAAATTACTTTATTTTTTCTGATAATCCAACCAAATTACTATTCACTCTAATCTTAAATATAAATAAAAATACCTCATATAATTATTTCAAATATAAATAAATTTTAACTAATTTTAAAAACATTCTCCAAAACATATTTATTTTATTTTATTTCAATAACCTCTTTAATTCTCGTTATATCAATTGCATGACTTTTAAAAATAAAAAATATTTTCAATTAAAAAAAGTTTCTATTAAAATAATGTTTTTTTAACAATTAGGGTGAAGAGTAGTTTGAATAATGAACTTTTTTAACAAGATACAGAAAATTAAATAAAAATTACTAAATTATTATAAAACAATCACTGTGGTATTCAACCAAGTGAAACTTATCTGAAATTTCTTTAGTAAAATTTGAAATTTAAATTAAACTTTATAGATGAAAGAAAAAAAAAAGATGAGAGATTCTAGGTAAAGTGGGTCACTCATATTTCTTAACAAAGATTAATAATTATTAACAAAATAAATGAATATTTTTCAATAAAATCATATCATAAAAAGTATCATGAATTTTTTAACACAAAGTAATAGAAAATATCTGAAAAGGATTTGTACGTTAGTATAAGTGATAATGATTTATACTTTTTTAACTAAATAACCATAGAATTTGAATTATAATTAATCATTTGATATTAAATAAATCATATACTTATCTCATGGTCACAATCTTTTACAAAGACTAATCATATAATAAAAAATATTTACGACTCACCATAATAAAAAAATCTGGCCAGGGTTTGTACTTTGTAGAGAAGTTGTCGTGAATTTACAGCCACAATTAGTGATACTTATATGGGACCCGCTATTCCACGTGCAAAAGTTAGTAATTGCATAATTCTGGAGACTCCAAGGATCCTACGGTCATGGAATCAAGTTGCCCAACGGGTGCAAAACTTTGCTCCCCAGATCCACCGATTGATGGCAGTCCCTACATCAACAAGTCACGAGCATTTCAAACCTAATTTAAGGACTTAATTTTTATGCCAGCTAAAAATTCTCAGGTTCACACATGATCATTCCATTAATTTAATGTTTATTTATTTTTATGAAATATATTCAAGTGTTTTATTTTTTATTTTCAAAAATCAAATACTGTATTTTAAGTTATTACGGTATTATTCTTAATTAAAATTAGCATTTATCTATATAATTACTCTTAATTTTAGTTATAAAAATAGTGATTATTAAAATAAAATTTTCATTTTGATTGAAAAATCATTCCAATCATTTTTATAATATATACCATATCTAGGTTCAATTTATTTTTAAGAGAAAAATCACTCTCATACATGCATTCATATGTTCCTTTTATAGGCAATAATAATAATACTTATTTATATTTTTCATTATTAATAAAACTAATCTATCATTAATGAAATCAATTTTGTAAATGTTTTTTAATTTAAGTTTTATATTTTACCTATATCCTACATATATAATACACAAACTACTTGCTAATTTTTTAATTGACTCCTCATCATAACCCCCTTCCACTTCAAAACATCATGAGCACTATATAAACCACCATCCACAGCAAACTACTCCCATCCTCACAAATACTCTTCTCCTAAGCTCTAGCACTTAACTAGCAATATTTATTAGCATTTGCTAGAGAGATTAGGAGAATAAACATACCCCAGATGGCTTCAAAAACTTGTTCCTCCTTTGCCCTTTTCCTCACACTCAACCTCGTTTTCTTCTCACTTGTTTCTGCATGCGGTTATACACCATGCCCTGTTCCAAACCCAAACCCAAAGCCAAGGCCCAACCCCAACCCTAACCCTAACCCCAGCCCAAGTGGCTCGTGCCCCCGTGACGCACTTAAACTAGGTGTATGCGCCAATGTGCTAAACTTGGTGAACGCCACTTTGGGTCAACCACCAGTTACCCCTTGTTGCTCCCTTCTCGATGGTCTCGTTGACCTTGAGGCTGCAGTGTGCCTTTGCACTGCTCTCAAAGCAAACATTTTGGGCATCAACCTCAACCTTCCAATCTCACTCAGCTTGCTTCTCAATGTTTGCTCAAGGAAAGCCCCACGTGATTTCCAATGTGCCTACTAAGCTCATACTATAAGTATAACATATCATCTTAAATCTTCTTTTGCTTCGGGTTTGCTCCAGTTGTGGCTTTCCATTTTTTCTTCTTCAAATTCTATTGATCAATGTGTGATTCTAATTGTACGTGCATGGGGGGGATTAACTTCCGATCGCTATTCCTTCCTTTTTAGTGGTTTTTTATTTGTATTGTTAGAGTGTTGCGATAAATAAAGTTCCTGATGCTGGCTAATGTAAATCGCTAGGGAACCAAAAAGATGATGAACTAGTGTGTTATTTATTTGATTTGATCGAGAAATGATTATGTATTGCGTACAAAGAATCCTTCTTAATATATTTTTGGCTTTTGTCTTTTTTGGTAAATATAAGATCAATAACTGATCAGGTGAATTACTTGGCTCGTCTAATTAACTTTTGTCCATGCGCTCTAACACAGGAAAACAAATTCGATCAGTAAAATAATTAAAGAAAGAAAAAACACAGGTGTTTGCAAATAAGCTCGTTATTAATATGTAACATCTAATATCTACTACCATATAGTATATATTACAAGATGACATAATCAAGTATAGGTTGAATTACTGTAAAAAAGTATAGGTTGAATATGTCGGGAAAACAAGAGAGTCCATGACATTATTAATTAATAGTTGAACCATTTACCCTCAATTTAAGATAGATCACGACTTCTGCTCATTACGGGAGACAAATTAATTAACTACAATAAATGAATTATTAAATATATGATTGCACTGCTTATAAAAAAAATGATTGCATATCTGAAACCATTGGCATCTTGTATGTCGTTTTTTCCTTGGACTTACATGTAAGGAATCAAAAGAATAAACTACTTATTTAACTACTTCATAACTTTGTTGAATTATTGTAAAAATAGATGGATTGGCGATCCAACATGTTCAAATATGAACTTAATAATTATTGAATTTAACGATGATACACTAATAATACCAAATAGTTTAATGATGATAACATAGATTTATTTCAGCATTTAAAAATAAAATAAAAATCTAAAATTATACCCGTCAATGTTAATATTTTAAATTTGGACGAGAGACTAAAATTATTGATTTTGAAAAATTGAGAAATTAATCGACTCTATTTTAACCCTTTATATATACATGTATGTCAAAAATAGATTAAAAATTAGAATGACAATATTTCAATTGTGTTCAAGAAATATTTTTCTTATGATTATAAAATGTATAATTGTTTCAACTAAATTAACCAACTAATATGCATGTTTGAATGAATTTGTTTAAAATTTTCTTTTTTTGGGTTTCAAAGAGGATTTCTGGAAATGATTAGTGAATAAAAAAAACAGTGCAATATCTATTTTTTAATTAATATTACTATTTTATAAAAGTTTTGTGCTACATTTTTTTTTTTTGAAGTCCTGCTTCATATTTTTGTTTCTAAGGAATAACATGGCCATTTTGTGCTTTCATTTTCAAGGCCAGGGCAATCACTAGCTGGCCATCAATCACCTTAATCAAAGTCATCATTGCATATTAATTAAGAAGCTCTTGTGGGTGTAGACTCCACTGCAAAAAACACTCGTGACTCATCACATCTCACATCAACCTCCTCTGGTACACTCATGATGAGAAGAGCCATTAAACTTCTTGGCACACTGCCTATGAATACTTTCATGACAACCTTAGCCAAGTACATATAATTCATACATCTTAGTTTGTTATTCTGCCAAATATCGATTTAAACATTGAAGTCTTTGCAGATATATACTCTGGCACGGTTAGCCTATCGTCGTCGAAGTCCACGAATTACTGTAACAGTGTGCTATTTCAGTTCGTCCAGAACAATACTATTATTTCCTATTAATTTCTTTATGACAGCACTCAGATTAATTAAACCTGAAATCTTTTTTGATAATTAATTAAACCTGAAATATGTCCCGTAACATCGTCGCTTTCTTGTATGGACAATATTATACATCACTTGGCTTTTGTTGAAGTCTATGAGCTTTTGAATAATCGGAGCACTATTTGTCTCGTGACATGCAACGTGGAGAAACTAGAAAAAAGAAAGAGATAGTCTTCTCACTCAAGAAATAATTGGTGACAAAAAATGTAATGTACCCTTAAATGTGAATTGGCAAAAGCTAATTTGTGAGTTGAACACTGAAAACAATGTGAAGTCGGGGCGGCGAAAGAATCTATTTGTCCATGACTTATCTAGTTTGCCAATGTTTTTTTATTATTATTAGCAAAAGAATATCATTGGAAAGGGAGATGGTACAAGAAATACCACTCCAAAAATATAAAGAATAAGGAGTCGGAATAAGATCCTAAATCAGTATGGTTACAGAATATTTAATGGCTATTACCGACATAAATATGCTATAACCAAAGAGTAAGAATAACTTTTTTTTGGTTCCCATCATATAATCTATCCACGTACTGTTAGGCTAATTATTATATATTACACATTATATTAATAATTATATTATACTATTTAATATATATTAAATAAATTAAAGTGATCAATTAAATATGTCCAAATAGATTCTTAAATAAATATGGGATAAATAGATGAATACCAGTGTTGGGTCAATTAAGTTTAATGGGAGTTTATTGACCAACAATAAACACTGTATATAGGATTATAGTTCCTAATATATCAAATCAAATTTATTTTCTTTCTTTTCCATATAGAGAGAATATACTCTGAAGAGTGATTTGACTGAGGAAGTTATTTGACTAAGGATGAAGAAACTCACTTTCACTCTGGAAAATTTAATTTTGGATTACATAGAGAAGTGAAAGCGCTCTAACCGCATGAGTCTGATGATCATGAAACGCTCCATTCTGAAGGTGTTTTGAGACTCTATTACTGAGAGCACTGATACTAGGAAGTTCTCAAAGAAATTGAGCAGTATTTTTCTAAAAATGAAAAGGCAAAAACGAGTAACACATTAATAAAACTCGTAATTATGAAGTATAAAGGAAAGGGGAACACAAGAGAGTACATTATTGAGATGTCTAATCTTGCTGGAAAACTCAAGGCACTAAAGTTAGAGCTATCTGATGATTTGCTTGTGTACTTGGTTCCCATTTTTGTTCCTTCACAATATGATCAATTTGTAGTGAGTTGCAATACACAAAAAGATAAATGGACTCTTAATGAACTCATTGCTCACTGTGTACAAGAGGAAGAAAGACTTTAGCAAGAAAAACTAATAGTGGATTTTCTTAATGACACATATCAAAGGTAAGATAAATTAGAGATCATCGGGTATATTGACTCTGATTTTGCTGAATGCAAAGATAGCAAAAGATTCACATCAGGTTATGTCTACATGTTAGTTGGAGGAGCTATTTCTTGGAAGAGTGTTAAGCAAACACTTATAGCTTCCTCTGCCATTGTCGATGAATTTGAAGTTTGTTTTGAGGCATCTAAGCATGGGGTATGGCTGCAAAATTTGTCATAGGGCTGCGTATAGTAAGTGATGTTGAAATACCACTAAAGATTTATTGTGACAATAAGTCAGCAGTGTTGTACTCTAACAATCACAGAAGCTATTCAAAATTAAAGCACATCGATATAAAGTTTTTAGTTGTTAAAGAAAGTTCAGAGTGGTCAGATTTCCATAGAACACGTAGAAACAAACTCCATGCTTGCATATCCACTTACTAAAGGCTTAGTGCCAAAGGTTTTTCACTAGCATACTACTCATATGGGTGTTGTTTTGTTTGATGACACTATGATTTAGTGGGAGTTCTTTATGTTGGTGTTCTATGTAAAAACATTAATTTATATATTTATTTTATGTAGAATAAAGATTTTGATGTTATTTTCCCTTTGAATGTGTATTTTTGTGCTTGTGTTTCTGTTTTGTGCATGTGGAAGATTAAGAATTGATCTCATAAGGACTAAAGAAAGACCAATTAGAAATAGGCATGATAGAGATCACATTGCATGTAATTCTCATGTCACTCATCCATACTTGATCTATATTGTTGAATATATTGGTGTGATCACCAAGGAAAGTTTAGTTATGCTTAAGAGTGACAAAAGCTGCCATGATCTCATATTGATATAGGAGATGGACCAGATTGTATCTAAGGATAAATAACATACAATTGCGCACTAAAAATATATGATATAATTATCTCAGGTCAATATATAGCTCAAGTGGAAGATTGTTAGGAAATTAAATTTTTTGACGTTATTATGTGCTACATATTGTATTAATAATTATATTATATTATTTAAAATATATTGGGTAAATTAAAGTGATCAATTAAATATGCCCAAATAGATTCTTTAGTAAATATGGGATAAATGAGTGAATATCAATGTTGGGTCAATTAAGTTTAATGGGAGCTTAATGGTACAACAATAAACACTATATATAGGATTATAATCCCTAATATGTCACATCAAATTTTTTTTCTTTCTTTCTCATCTAGGAAGAATACTCTCAGAAGAGCGATTTGACTAAAGAAAACTAAAATCCATAAAGAAAGGTTAAATGTTAAAAGATTAAAAATAAATCATTGTCGTGATAGAAACAAATACACATTATTTATTTAAAATTTCTTGATGATTCAATATGATACTTCTGAAATTTTATTAAATGATAATTTCCACCATAAAAATTTAAAAATTAATTTTCCATTACATACCCCATGTGCTAATGCTCCTGCGCAGTAGGTATACATATCAGACCAAGAGGAGAAACATTAAAAGGTCCCTATATATATACTTCCAAAACCAACCCAATCTACACTAGTGATAGTGATAGAACTTTGCCAAACCCACCAAAGGCCACAAAACATAAATATCCAGTACACATCTCTGCGTGTCTCAACAACGTGACTCAGCTGCACAAAATGTTAGCTAAACAAGCTTTAGACAGTACACATCTCAAGTTTGTCAATATAAAATCAAAACCAAATCATCTAGTTGTCTTAAAGAAAAAAAATACTTGAATTAGATTTTTGGATCGATCATATAGTTAAATAGATAGATAATAATTTCATCTTATCTTATTTTTTAATCCAATTGACCATCTAAATAATCCTTTAATTAATGGATAAGAATCAAATCAGTAATAATTTGACTTAAATATATTTTTAATTCTTACAATTATATATATATTGTCCTTTTTTTTTTAGTCTTTATGTTTATTTTATTTTTCATTCTTATAACACTTTAATAACACTTTTTTTACCGTTCAAAGTGGCATCTAAAATTTCTTAAGCACTACAAATAAAACAAATATAATTTACAATAACTAAAAAACAAAAATATAATTTTGCAATGATAAAAATAAAAAGACGTTAATTTACATGAATTAAAAAGATATTTAAATGTAATTATTTTATATTTGATTTTTTAAAATTCATTAAAATACTTTAGAATAGTCCCTTATATACATATATATATATAATTGACTTATATATTCATAATGGTTTAAATTAAAAAATAATATTTACTTTTATAAATTATCTTAAAAATAACTAAATTAAATAATCATTTCTTTAAAGTGAATCAAACAAAAAAGTTACAATTTTTTCAATTGTTAAAAGTGTTTTTTTGGATGAATGAGACAGAATATCGTGAAATAGTCATAAGGAATATTTAATGTTTTCAAAAAATTATGAATATTTTAGATATGCCATCCATTAAAAAATGTTAATAGATAAAATTGGATAAATTTTATTAAATGGGTCATACATGAATTAGAATTTTTAATGAATCGTAAATAGACAATATGGAAAGGTGCTTTTGTGCTAATCATTGAGGGTTGAGAGGGGCACGTAGGCTTTGTTGAGCTGGTTTTCGTGGTGATGAAATGTTTAATTTCCTAAATTAGTTTTCGTCCTACTCTTAGATAAAAGCTTGTTTTTATCTTCTTTCTTCGTCTGGTCCATAGATCGATATATGATTGATTAAAAAAATCTCAGCATATATCTTCGAGAAAAGACAATCAAAAACAGAAAGAACGAAGAAGATACATGTAGATGGCTTTCTCACTTCAATGCTCAGATATATTTAAAGAGCTTCAAATCATGTAGAATATGTGTATAGACTAACACTTTTATAAAGGCGAAGGAATCTTTCCATGTACGTTTAGCCAAGGCAGAAACAAATCACTCTATTTATCATGATGTAAAAGAGGGGGACATAAAAAAAATGGCGAATCTCTCCTACCATATAGGCTCATTGTTTTTTTATTTGATGAATTATATACACAGTTGTGAAACATAAAAAAATATAAATATAAATTATCATATATAGATAATCAAAGATTAAATGCTAATAACTACAAAAATAATGCATATTTGTCTTTTACTCTTCAATACTAAGATCTAATTAATGATTTATATTTGTAGCTTATAATAAGATGTCACGAGCATGGTTCGCAAATCACAATAATTAACATGACCTTGCTTATAGGTTGAATATCAGTAGTGTAAATGTGTGTCACTAACGGTTTGGTACAGTACAGCAAGGTTCCCAAATCAAAATAACTTGGCCTTGTTTATGGGTTGATTCTCTTGTCCGCACTATGTGGTTATTAAAATCGAGTTATATAATTCATTTTTACAACACTTTGTAATTATCTTTTTCATCACAATAATTATGTTATCTATCATTTTTTTTATTTTACTCTTCTTATCTCTTTCTCTTTACTGTGAAAAATACTGTCCAAACACTGTAGAAATAAATTTTCTGATAAGAACTTGGATCATATGGAATTGGTCGTCGTTGGCCTGATCTCGTCAATCTTTTGTTCTGACTCCCCACAGTGTACACAATAGAAAAATAACTCTTTCTACACCTCTTTACTCAGCACTTTATCTCATTTTTCTCGTATAAAGGATTGGAATCATGCAACATGAAACACGGTAAGAATTTGATCAATTTTTGTTGAAAATGAAATGCATGGTATAACTTTTACAACCAACATTTAGTGAATAACAGTATACAAATATATACCAAAAATACTTGAAATAATGCCACATACAAGTGCAGCAATTTAAAGACAACTAATCTACACGAATTGTAGTTAGATGAATAAGTAAACAAAATTATAGTAATTGGCAACAGCAGCAACAGCAACGACGATTCATCTGTTACAAATTGTACCTGCCATGAGTACAGTGCTCTCATTTATTCAAGTATTTTCCTTTCCAAATAACAACTCGAACTAATTTTCATCACAAATACGTTAAAACTATCCAAATTATACATAAACAGAAAACTAGGACAGTTCACAAACACTTGCAGATGCATAAGGTTGTTCAGAGAATGTTTATAACCTTTTTAAGTTAAGGAGATCAATTTGAAGTTAGTGAAGTCAGAATCATGAAATATGAAGGGAAGTATTTTGACTCACGAGACAAAATATATATTTCAAAATATTAACAACACATTTTTTTTTCAACAGACTCTTTATTAGTTAAATTTGTTAAAAAACATAAAGTTTTCTCAGTCACTGATGGTATTTTTCTATTTGCCAACACCCATCTCACGAAAAAAAAGTAAAAAAAATAAATAAATAAATAGATGAAGAGTTAATTTGTACACGTCTCCCAATTGAAACATATACTTTAACGTAAACTCTTGTATACGTGTTCTGAGAGAGATAAGAGTTAATTTGTAGCAAAGAAAAATAGATGAAGCAAAGAATAACAGTAACAACATTAAACGAACTTTGTAGCAAAGAAACTAGAACCCTCAAATTCATAGCAGGAAAACTTAACAGTTTATCCTGCGAAGTATAGTCAAAGCGTAAACCCATACACATATAACGAAATAAGAGTCATTACATAAACCCTAATAGAAGAGATGAAGACATATTAATCTAGTGGTAAGTAGTAACTAACTAAAACTATATATAGCCTTGATAATATTAAGTATTGGGTACTATGAAGTAGTGCATGCAGTGGTTTAATACAGAGGTGGACAAACAAAACCAGGAGGAGCAGTCTTCCCGCAAGTGACCAAGACTTGAAGTGCAAGAGGAAGAAAGATATTCAGGTTAAGAAGCTTAGCCCTAATAACAGTGCAAAGACAAATTGCAGCTTCAAGATCAAGCAATCCCTGAATAACGGGACAGCAGACGTTCTCAACTGGGTTCCCTATTCCCACATGAACCAACCCTCCAAGCACATCCAAGCAAAGCCCCAATTTTAGGGCATCAATTGGGCAAGTCCTTTGAGGAAAAGGACTGCCACCGTGCGGCGGCGGGTATGGTGGTGAGATTGGTGGTGGGTATATCACCACCGGCGGTGGTACCACCGGAGGGTTGATTATGATCGGCGGCAGCGGAGGGGACACTTTTGGCCGGCCTCCGCCATGATGCGGCGGGTGTTTGTGGTGACGTGGCGGAGTGCATAGCCCACATGCATATATTGGAGGCAAAAGATTTAACATTAATATTTTAAAGATGAAGAACATTGCTTTAGCCTTTGATTTTGGAGGCATGGTGATTTAGGGTTTCTAAATTCTTCTAACTTATTTTCTATGTATGAGTTTGATATTCCCAGACTTTTAGTGTAATGTGTATATATATGAGTTGAATTATGTTCTCATTGGGAAAGCTTGAATAAAATATTGAAGCTGGTGCTAGTAAATGTTACACATGGCAGCATGTACTTAGAGCATCCATCCACCAAGGTTTCCTCTAAGTGACAGAGCGAGAGAGAGAGGTAATTGAACTTTTTGGAGTACTCATTAAAGGTTTCTCTGATTTCTAGAGTGACTCCGTGACTCGTTCAGTACAATCCGTGACCTGGTTCGAGTTCTGAAACCTGTGTGCAGTCTCACAGATTTTCATTGTTAATTTTCCTTACATAATTTGCAATATTCGACCTCTCTGGTGAAAGATGTTTTCGTTATATCTCCATTCATTCCTTTCCCAGAGAAAGCATATATAATTAGAGTGGTAACGAATTTAAGAGTATTAAGTGTGGCTACGCATATAGATAGACGGAGAGAGATAGAAATTGAGTTTCTAAACAATACTATCAAAATCTTTAAATTTTCGAAAAAGTTATTAATTTTTTCTTATACTTAAGGTGACAATTAGAGTTTGGGTCAACGGAATATATATAACAGTATTTATTTTAGATATGACATCCAACAATTGATTTGATGTTGCTTGTATATAAACCATTTATGTTTAGAGTTCATTTTTTCTAAAACAAAGGAACACGATGGATCTATGTTGAACCGAATGCTGTTGGTGTTAATACCCATAATTAAGTAATGAATACTCAATACAACTCATAACTAAATTTCTTAATTTTAGCATAAATGATTTTAAATTATTAAATATTAAAATGTGTCAAATTAGCCTTAAGATAGAAGAATTAATGTTAGTATATATAGACGTATAGTCAACCAGTTCAAAGTATCCATCTCTTCAAAAAAATATCTCTTATGAATAAGGTAAATACTTGTTTAATATAGATTTTTTTTATAAAATTTTACACAAATAAATTAAATATAAGCAGGGAATTCAAGTATAAGTGTCTAGATATCAAATAGATATTAAAATGCAATTAAAATTGTTATCCACACAAATATAAAATTAGATATAATATATATATATATATAACACTGATTTAAACACAGGTACTACAATATATTATCTAAAAAACTATAAGTCTTATCTAAACCCTACTTGTTAGCATCACTAGCTATCTACGAGGAGAGTCCATGGCCACGGACGCGTTGGCTTTGTGCATGAATTGTCACAGCAAGATATTGGGCCACGCGGATTGGGAAGCTGCTTAGCTGTCCATGCAAGTCCAGAGTCACGACACCTAGCATACTGTTTGAGGATAAATTCTAACAGATTCAAGATGTAATACTTAATATTTTTTTTATTTGAAATAAGTTTTCCCGTTAAAATATTCACTTTTTATTATTTACTATAAAAAAATTATGAGTTTAATAATATTTATTGTTGCTGGAAAAATGTTATACTCAATCATTAGAAATCATTCTTAAAATGATATAAGATAGTTAATATAAATGTTCACAAATGTCTTTGCACTATTGACTATGTTTCGTGCCAACAACGAATATTTTTATGGGATGTAATTAGTAATCCTACTAGCTGCTTATCAGAAATCAAATTTAAGAGTATTAGTTAAAGTAGAATAACTCTGACCCAAATTATTCATACACTCGGTCGTAATCTTTATATTACTTGTACATATATTATTTATTCAAAATTATTCCTTGTATCTGTTTTTTAAATTTAAAATAATATTAAATATTATTTTTTAATTACTCGCATGTCTATTTATTTTTAAAAAATTATACATATCATAAATGAAATAAAAATATAATAAAATCCATATTAACAATCGGAAAATAATTCTATTATAAATAAAGATA
>PYAF01004847.1:1519803-1543473 GCA_007407185.1 Glycine tomentella | reverse complement strand
AATTACTACCAATGAAATAAAATGATAATTTAATTTAACATAACTATATTTAGATATTTATTAAAATCAAAATGTTTTTCTTAATTTTAAAGAAAAATTAAATAATTTTTTTGAGAATTAAATTTTAGAAAATAATTTTACACAATTTATTTTAAATTGGTACACTTATTTTTGTTTCTATAAGTTAAGACAGATTTGTTCAAGGAATGGTGAAAGTGAAATACTGAATGTAAGCACCTTTCATGACGGTTGGTTTACATTGTTATTCATAAAAATCGAAAATAAATATTAAGAGTTTACAAAAATTTATATATATTCTTTAATCAATTAAATTAGATATATAAATATTTTTTTTAATTTGACTGTTAATTATTGATTTTGTTTGGTGTTAATGGAAGAATTCAAACTCCTTTTCTATTCCTTTTTCTCCACAACAATCTTACAACTTATAACTGCCTAGATTTATATATATATATATATATATATATATATATATATAATATGGAGCTCTTAATTTACTATGTTTTATTTTTCTTTATTACATGATATTATCATGTTATAAATCAGGCGCACACAATTTAAGACTCAATATTACGTATAAATAACTGTAAACTTTGTATGCATAACAAATATTTTATATTATTTTAAAGAAAAGAGAGGCATGATTTAGCAAAAATTAAAGTAAAAAATCGATTGAAAAATAATATTTTACGGATTTGAAATTTTTATTTATTAGGATTTTAAATAATATATCAATGTTTAAATTAGTATATATTTTGACTAATAAAAAATAATATATTTATTTGCTAGTAACCAATGAAATGAAATATTATAAAATAATTATAATTTGATCTTTTTTTTATTTGAATTCGATGCAAATATCATATTAAATAAATAGTTAAGTTTTATGTAAATATATGAACTTTACATAAAACTACAATAATTGGATTCAACTGAGTTGTAATTTAATTCAAAAGCATTTATATCATTTCTATTTTAGTAGGCCCGTGGTAGGGTATGGGTTTTGACGGATGTTGACAGAGCTAATTGGAATGAGTTATATTTTGTCTTTTATCTAATTATAAAATTATAGGTAATTTAAATAACTTTATGGTACGGATCGATAAAATATGGTCTTTTAATTTTGGTACTGAATTTATTATCTTCATCATTGTACTGTACCAATTATTCACTCCCTTCCTTTTACTCATTCCTTTATGGTTGAGGGAATTACATGCTTATGTCGTTAGTAATAAATGTAAGAGAGGATAGAAATTTACATGAATTAAAATGAAAAAAGATAATATAAGAGAGACATTCATTAAGTGGGTGAGTTAAACTGTATATTATATAACAATGATGGTGATAATTAATTTTTTGTCTGTGTGAGAGTAATTATATAGAGTATCACAACACTGACAACAGCAGGAAGGGAGGAAGAAGAAGATAGTGAAGAATTCATATGATATATTAATGATAATAATTAACTTTTTAATTTTAAGCTTAAATAATATTTTGATATCTATTTTTTTCATTTTTTTATTTGGTATCTAACAAATTTTTATTTTTAAAAAGAATACCTATTGTGAAATTGACTTGGACTCAGTTAATAGTTTTTAAGTGACCTAGACTTGATGATGTGGTGCTTGTTAGCCACACATCATCAATTAATGAAGATTCTCTAATAATAGATATAACTATGTACGAATTCAAAAATAAAAATTTGTCAAATATCAAAATGAATAAAATTTAGGTTTATCAAAATCAAAATCTCCCTATTTTACGGGCACCATAAATTTATTTAAGTCTAAATTTATTTTCAATAGAAATTAAATAATCTATGTCTATTTATGACTGACTTAAATACAATATAATGCCTTTTAAATAAATAGCTTAATTAAGATTTTTTGAATATATTTTTATATAAGAGTATATATTATAAGTGTTTGAAATTCAATAGATTATTTATATTTAGATATATACATTGTTTAAGTCGTACTTATAAAATGTTGTCTTATTAATTTTAAAAAACAAAAATTGAATTGTGATTAAAAATAAATTAAAAATGACAAAATAACTAATATAATGAGATCATATAAATCTAAAAAATGTTAAAAAATAGAAACCACTAGTCACCATTTACATAGTTTTAGTTTTCAAAAAAATATATTTTAGAATCATAAATTTTAAAAAAAAAACATTAAAATTTATGGATAGTAAATTTAACATATTTACAATTAGTTCCATAAAAAAGTTACCATAAACCTATCAGTAATTTTAAATATTGATATATTTAATAATTAAAATACAAATTAAGCTGTTAAAAGGAGTATAAACAAATTATATAAATATATAAAAATAGTAAATGCTTTTCTAAGATAATTAACAGCTTAGGATTCAAACTCTTAATAATGTACGTACGTATGTAAAGTTTGCAAGTCACAGCTCACTTCTATTATGACTAATACTATGGCTACATGTATTATTGAGAGTGGGAGAGGAGAGGGGAGTTAATCTTGATTACAGAACTAGTAATTGGTACGTACGAACCTACAAGGAATGATTTTCACGAACTGTACGTAATAATTTTCGAAAAATAAATAGCAAGTAAATATTTGGATTTGACGGAAATCAAAGTGGTCAAATAAACAATACTGACCAATCAAAAACCCTTCAACTGTTCTGTTATGTTATATGTAGCATTAGCTTGTTATTATACGCTGTTATGTTTTTATTTATTATGATATGTTGGCGCAGGATTTTAGTACTACTTTTGTATCTCCTTTTTACCAATTAACTTGAGCATATGTTGCATATGTTGACCTATGATCTTGCATATGTTACCTACATCTGATCAGTTTTGTCTGTTTTTGTACCATTATTGATTCTTCGTACAATTTAGCATTTTCCGTCAAAATATATTTATTTATACCTCCCTCATTTTCCATGAATGCTCCATTTTGAAACGGATACCTCCAAAATAAACGAGTAACAAAATAGTACTACTTAGTGTGCCTCACTGTAAATTAATGTTGGTGTAACACATTCCAGAATTGCATATATTATCTGCTTGTTTTTTAGAAGTGCATATATTATCTGCTGGAAGGCGCAACTAAGGCACACTTATAATGCTAATTTTATTAGCTGGAGTTATATATTTACGTTACTTTTGTACCAGGGGGCATTTAGAATTTTCTTAGACAATTATTTGAATGCTTTTGTATCTCTTGTGTTCAACTTTGACTATTTAATGAAATCTTTAATTTGCTTATAAATACAAAAGTTGCTATATATTTACTTTGTCTAGGTCGTTGATGAATATGTCTATATATCACAAGGTCAAACAGGTAGTGGCAAACGACAATAATTTGAGAAACAAAATTACAAAACATAAATAAATAATAATTGAGGTTGCGCACGCAGAGTATCAACCACGTTCAAACACATATAGATAGCACACATACATATATCTTTCACTATATATGTTTCTAGTTATAAAACTTATTCAGCTTACAAAAGCCATATTTTTTCTTGCAACATAAAAATTTTACAATCTATATTAAAAAAATTGCCTTCTTTACAAATTTAAATGACAAATCCTAGTTGGGCACGTACATCTTGTGCTGCAAACCTTTTGCCCTCTTTATTATCAATATATTTATCTTTTGCTTCTCACAAAAAGAAAATGACGATCCTAGCTAGTTCTGTTTAGCCAATGAATATGGACGTGGAACTTTCTTGAATCATTTGTATTAGAATTAATTTCATTGCAGAATTTTTTTTTATCGGCAAAAGAAAATATATTTCTCTGGAGGTACAAGGCATACCAAAAATCCATATACAAAAAAATAAACTACAAAGTATTCCTGACTTCACCAAAAAAACAGTACTGTAGACCCTCCCTCTATTTCTACCAGTAAATTATCTCTGTCAGACTTTCTTTCACCAAAAATCCAAAATAAAGTTCATCGGTGAAAGTGAAAATCTTCTTCTTTTAAGTTCTTCTCTTTTTAATTTGTACTCTTTCGGGAAAGAGTTTTGAAAAGCTTCCTTTTCAATCTTTCTATGGATTCCATT
Source organism: Glycine tomentella (assembly GCA_007407185.1). Taxonomy (NCBI): domain Eukaryota; kingdom Viridiplantae; phylum Streptophyta; class Magnoliopsida; order Fabales; family Fabaceae; genus Glycine; species Glycine tomentella. Next base: position 1,539,396 of record PYAF01004847.1, on the reverse strand, counting down.
AAGAAAATAATAAAAAAAAAAAGCAATTAAAGAATAATTTTACTAACAGCCTCTGTCTCTTCATTAGAGTTCTACAGCCGATACATATATACATATCATTTCATAAGCGACTTCAATGCTCAAATGGAAATTATGAAAGGAAAAGGGGAGAAAAAACAGATTGAAAGAAGAAATAATCAATCTTAGCTTAAATATAGAACTTTTATTGATTAAGAAATTTCACTTAGAATACAAAGGACTAGTGAGGCTGACAGGGAAGACCAAGGAGCCTTCCATGTTTCAACCATCACCACAATAATAATGACCAAGCTAGTACGAACGAAATGTTCGTTGCCTAAGAGTGCCTAAGAGTACGTTTTACTATTCGTTGAACGAACATTTGAAGATTGTTCAACAGAAAAACAAGCACGCATTAAATGGCACGTGCCAAACAGAACACCAAAATACACAGAATATTATGAATAAATAACCAATATAGCAAAATATAGAACCTTAAGCATACTAATCAACTTTAGGAAACAAGTTATATGAAGTGTTGATTTAAGCGCAGACGAATCCCTTGGGAACACTCTTTCCACAGTAGTTGAGAAGCAAGCTCAACTTGACTGGGACATTAAGGTTGATGCCCAACACATTAGCTTTGAGAGCGGTGCAAAGGCACACCGCAGCTTCAAGATCAGCAAGACCCTGAATGAGGTTGCAGCATGGGGTCTTTGGTGGCTTCCCAAGTTGCACGTTAATCAAACCTAACACATCAGCACACACACCAAACTTAATGGTGTCTTTGGGGCAACTTGGTTGCTTTGGGGAAGGTGGCTTTGGGACAGGTGGGTGTTTAGGAGTTTTGGGGGGTGGGTTGCATGGGACGTATGTGGAGCTAACCACAGTGAAGAAGAGAATGTTGAGACACAAGAGAAGTGCACCCTTGGAAGCCATTTCTCACAATGGTGTTTGAAGTTGTTGCTCACTCTTAGAACACTATTCTTGCTTTGGTTTTTTGTGTGAGCTTGGGATGGAGTTTGAGAGGAATGAGTGGGGGTTTTATAGGGTAGGATTTGGGGGGCGTCTTAGGCTTTGTTTGGGAGAGAGATTTTGGAGGGGGGGGCAGGGAGGGAAGGGAAAGGTTTAGGTAGAGACCTCTCCTTGTTTGAGAGTTTTAATTTTTGAGGGAAAGGATTTGAGGATTTTCAAAACTCCTCTAAAATCCTCTAAAGCCTTAAAATTGTTATCCCCCCTATTTGGGGGGTTTTTAGAAGGAAAAGTAACTAAAATTATTATCTTATACCAGCAGTGTTAATAAAATTATTATCCTATCCTAGTCAGTATAAAATATATAATGTATTAATTTTTTAAATAAGGAAAAAATTATAAAAATTTCTTATTAACTCTCTATTTCCCTCTCTTAATATATTTTTAACTTCCAAACAAGGAGAAGAAAATTTCCCTCATTTTCCTCCCTTTCCTTCCCCTCCCTTCCCCTTGAATCTCTTTCCTTTTCTTCCCCTCCTAACTCCCAAACAAAGCCTTAGCGTTTTATGGTTTAAAATAATTGGGTTTATTTGGTGGGCCATGTTAGTGAACCCATTGGGTGGAAATTGGGCAAGCTGGCAGCGGGTCAGCATGGAATAAGGAATACAATAATATCAGGTATGGAACCAAATATGCATTTTGCAATGTGGTTAGTTGTCAAACTCGATGAAATCATTATGTTAATAACTGGTATTACATTTTCAATGGTTTGCTTACTGGTGTGTGGTCATGATTAGTTGCTACTCATAGTATTTCCGTAATTAACGAGGTTTTTTATTATGATTTATTAATAGCTTATTATTTCACAATTTTATTATCACGATGTACATCTCTAATATGCATATAAAGGACTAGGACTATATTGCAATTTTTACAATATTTCATAGATCGACCATGTTGACATGCATGACCTACTTATACACACATGTCATCAATTACATCAACTAAATTTCATGATCTCAAATTTACAGGACATGAGAAAATGTAGGACTTACAATGAATTAAATTAACTTAAATATAATTTGAGACTTAATTTATTAATTGATTCAATAAATTTAATTTATGAGTTAAATAAATTGAACTTAAATTAAAAGTTGAATTCGTCAAATGAATGAATTGCACTTAAGTTGTATATAAGTCTATTTGATGGGTGCATGATGAACTAACTCAATTTCATATTATTAAATTCATATAATTATTTTTAATAAATTTAATTTTTTTATGAACTAAATAAATAAAAGCATATAAAACAATTATAAATTTAACACACATATATATATATATATATGTACTGTGTCAGTGTCATGATCGAGATGAATATGACTATACACATATATAACAAGGTCAAGCAGGTAGTGGCAAATGACAATTTGAGAAACAAAATTCCAAATCATAAATAAATAATAATAGAGCTTCCGCACGCAGACAATCAATCACGTTTGAACACCAATATACAGTACAAGTGCATATATCTTTCACGATGTTTTACTTTTAAAACTTATCCAGCTTACAATCCATACTTTTACACCCAACAATTAAAAAAAAAAAAAATCAACCTATAATCAAAATTTACCTTAAGTGACAAATCCTAGTTCTGTTTGGCTTCAATGAATATCAATGTGGAACTCGTCGTATCATGAGAATTATTAGTCTCAGATTACCACAAAAACCAGCGAAACCAGAGCTACATGCCATCTACAGAGGTTTACAATAATTTGCTTGGTCCAAAGGTATCTGAAGCCTTATGTGTGAATCAGATTCTTAATTTGACAGTGTTTTGAACTTCATTTAAATGGAGTAAACTTTCCCATCCTGCAGCAGCCGCCATTATCATGCTGATTAGAGATTTCATGAGCAAAGATTGGTCCCTCTCTTTCCTTCATATCTTGAGAGAGAGGGAAATAGTGTTGCAGATAGCTTGGCTAAGTTAGGTTCTTCTCGAGATAATAGCTAGCATGGATTGCTTTTAATAACTGCCCATCTAGCTCAAGGATCCATCTGTGGATGCTGCTGGAACTCAGTTCTTAAGACTGAGATAGCTTGCTAGTTTCTTGTTTTCTTTGTTTCTTTTGTCTTTATATTTCTGAAGGATAAAAAAAAAAAGTCTCATTATTTATGTTGATGGTCTTGATTAACCTTTATATAATATATAATTTATTTTTTTAATTTATGAAAAAAAAATACACTTATTTACAAGTCATATAAAGGTTAGTTCAAACAATAATGATTAACTCTTATTGGTTGAGCAAAACGGTATGGATAAGTTATTATAAATTCTATAGTATATATCTTTAATTTTTACGAATAAAAAACTTAAAAGTAATAATTTCTCGTTTGGTTTGTGTTAGAATAATTTCACCGGTTAAAGTGAAAATTTTAATCCTTATTATTTTTCTTTTGCCTTGTTTCGATCTCTTTATGCGAAAGATAATTGAAAAGCCTTTTCAGTCTTTATATGGATTCAATTTAGAAAAGAAAAAAAATGCAATTAAACAACAATTTTACTTTACAGCCTCTGTCTCTCCATAATTATTAGAGTTCTAATATGCCGATACACATATATCATTTCCTAAGTGTGGGCTTCAATGATCAAAAAGGAAAATAAGAAAGGAAATAGGAGAAAGAGAAGAATAAATAAATAAAAAGATTGGTAACGGAAATAATTAATCATAGCTTAAATAATGTAGATTATTTATTACTAGAAAATTCACTTAGAATACAAACGACTATAGTGAGGCTGCGACAAGGAAGACCAAGAAGCCTTTCAAGTTTCAGCGCATCACAATGGTGATAGTAACCAAGTACGAATGAAATCTTCGTTGGCTAATTGGCACGTGCCAGACACAAATACTGAAAACCACAGAATAATGATGAATAACGAATATAGCAATAGGAAACTACACATTATAAGTGTTTGATTTAATAGCAGACGAATCCCTTGGGAACACCCTTTCCACAGTAGTTGAGAAGCAAGCTCAAGTTCACTGGAACATTGAGGTTGATGCCCAACACATTAGCCTTGAGAGCAGTGCAAAGGCACACTGCAGCTTCAAGATCAGCAAGACCCTGAATTAGGCTGCAGCATGGGGTCTTTGGTGGCTTCCCAAGTTGCACATTAATCAAACCTAACACATCAGCACACACACCGAACTTAATAGTGTCTTTGGGGCAACTTGCTTGCTTTGGGGATGGTGGCTTTGGGACAGGTGGGTGTTTGGGAGTTTTGGGGGGTGGATTGCATGGAACATATGTGGAACTAACCACAGTGAAGAAGAGAACATTGAGACACAAGAGAAGTGCAGCCTTGGAAGCCATTTCTCACAAGTTGCTCACTCTTAGAACACTATACCTCTTACTTTGGTTTGGTGTGTGTGAGCTTGGGATGGGGTTGCAGAGAATGAGTGGGGGTTTTATAGTGTAAGATTAGAGAGTCTCTTCGCGTTTGAAGGTTTTAAATAATTGGTTTATTTTGGAGGTTCATGTGAGTGAACCCGTGGGTTGAAATTGAACAAGTTGGCATCGGGTCAGCATGGAATAAGGAATATAATAATACTAATAATATCAAGTATGGAACCGGCCTCATGCATTTTGCAATGTGGTTAGTTGTCACCTCGATGAAATCATTTCACCCATATGTTAATTGGTATGAAATTTTCATTAGTTTTATTACTGGTTTGTATTCATAGTTAGTTGTTATTCATAGTCAATATTTACTAGAAGCGTCAAAATGGACTGTTGGATCTAGTTTGACTAATATATTAGTATTACAGTGAAAGTTATAAAATTAACTTGAGATTGAAACGAAGAAAAGAAAATAAGAAGTGATAGATTCAAAAAAAAAAAAATTATTAACAAAAACTAATAATAACAATTAATAATATTTGTCAATAAAAAGATGTTGATATTATGATTTGGAATCAAGTGAAATAAATTGATTTTTTTTTCAAAATCATGAAAAATTGAAATCTTTTTCCTCAAATCATATTTGGACTATGAAAACACTTATCAATTGAGTTATTATCATTGGATGCCTTAGTTCATATCCTCAAACACAATGTTTACATAAAATCATTAAAGACAGAATAGGTAATTAACAATTTTATCCAAGAAACAAAACTAAGGAAGGACAGAGAGAGATACACCAAGAATTTTACACTGATTTGGTCATAGTTGATCGATCTACATTTAGTTACCTCAACAACCTAAGTTGAGATTTTTTTTTCTATTAGTTTCAAAGTTGTTACAAACAATATGTACACACACAATGAGATTAAAATAAACCCTCTTCTTGAACCCTTCAAGAAGAAAACACAATGACCCTACCTTTATACAACCCTTCCATAAGAAATGTCTGAAAAACCTTATCTCAGATCTACGCAAACCTTAGAAAGAAAATGTTTAGGAAAAAAATTAACCTTATGTGAAGAATCCAACAATTAAGCGCAATTAATCAATGAAGAGAGATAATTAAGCTTTGATGATCACTTGATGTAAACCAAAGACGTAATAAAACATGTATTTCTTCCTTCTTGATAAGCTTCAAAACTCTCAAAGAAGGTGGGTCTCATGATTTTTTAATGAGTGTTACAGTTCAAACGAGGAGTTGTGGACTTTTATAATATTTCATAGTTTAACTAAAATAATAAGTTAATATAAGTAAATTTTTATTGGTTGGTTCAGGGAATGCTTTAGACTAATTATGTTAATGATTACATTAAGTGCATAATCAATTAAAACAGTAAGACACTATTTTTACAATAACCACAAGAAACCTGATGTAATCTATTAACTCGAGGTGCAATAGATTAAAACATTGAAGGTGCATTCTTGTGTGAACATGTTTTTGTTCATGATGTAATTGATAATCTTTATTGATAACTATAATCAATCAAATCAGTAACACTATTTCTGTCAAGACTCAGTTTATACTTAGGTTAATTGATTGCAATTGATTGATAATCAATTATACCACTAACATGTTATTTTGGTAAGAAGTCTTCAAACTGGTTTAATTGGTTACAATATCATATAATTGATTATCCTAAATTTAATATAAAAAAAGGCTTTCTTGTATTTTTATTCTCAATGTTGTTATTTTTTTTACAAATTTTATCCTTAATTTTTTAATTTGGTGCATTTTACTTATAACTTTTAAAAATTTTAAAAATTTTATCCTTTATTATTTATCAATTAATAAGCATAAAAGTTGAGGATAAAATTTGTTCAAAAAAAAATAAAGATAAAATTCTTCAAAAGTTAAAAGATTGGGGTGAAATTTATCAAAAAATAATAAGTTAGGAATAAAAGTTACATAGTAAAATGCACCACAAATTAAAAAGTTAGTGGTAAACTTCACTAAAAATTAAAAAGTTTATGATAAAAAATAAGCCAAAAAAAATAGTTCAGAAGAGTGACTAAGCTTCTATTAGAATATCGTGCTTATCCTAGATTTACATAGCTATACTATGCTAAACATACATACCGTAATCTAAACAAGCAATACAATATGCCAAATCAAAATGGTATTGGCATGTAAAGTCGATCAAAATCAAAACAAATACAAGTAAAAGTTTTCAATTTTCAATTACGAGAAAGACTTAAATGAAACTTGATTACTCCATTTGGACTAGAATATAAACAACAAAGTTTCTTATTACTATTTTTATCTCAAATATAATTAGCAAATATCATTTATTTATATTTTATTTAATAAGACTCTCTTTAAAATATTCTTCATATAATAAGACTAAAAAATATATATTTAATATCAAGTTCTGATGAAGAATAATTTTAGAAAATTTATTATTTTTTAATTGAAAATGATAAAATTTAATAAGTTAACTAATTTTTTTTATTAAATGTGAGGTATATCTTTTTTTTCTTATAACTGAGACGGGAGTAAGTACGTGTCCTAAATTACATAAACAATTTCTCATTATTATATATATATATATATATTCCTGTTATATATCATTTTTTTGTCCTTATAAAATTATTTTTTAAAATGGTCCTTATAAATTTTTCCTTTTTTATTTTGGTTGTTATTTTGATTTGATCCTTTTAATATGTGCATAAGTTGATTTTAGTCCTAGCATTTTTTTCGAAGTAACTTATTCAAAATGAACAAAATATTATAAGTGCCAATAAGAAGAACAAGAACTGAAATAAAATAATAAAGACCAAAAAAATTAGAAATATTATTTTTAAAAAATTAAGACTAAAAAAATAACATGTAAATTAGGTACCAGCAACATATTTAAACTCCCGGCATCATTTTTGTAAATTATTTCATTGCTGAAAGTGAAAATCTTCACCTTTGTCGTTTTCCTTTTGTACACTTCGATCTCTCTTTATTCGGAAGATTATTGAAAAGCTTCCATTCAGTCTTTCTATTGATTCGATTTAGAAAAGAAAAAAAAGCAATTGAGAATAATTTTACTCAGCTAGCAGCCTGTCTCTACATTATTAGAGTTCTAATTATTTTTATGTAGAATGGGGATAATAAAGTTACCCAAACCTTCCACTGTCAAGCCATACATTTACAAGATTTCATAAGTACTGTAGAATGCTAAAAAGGAAATTGAGAAAAGAAATAGGAGATAGGGAAAAAGAAGATTGATAAATAATGTATCTTAGCTTAAATGTATAACTTTTTATTAGTAGAATTTTCACTTAGAATACAAAAGGAGTAGTGTGACGAGGCTACAAGAAAGACCACGAGAAGCCTTTCAAGTTTCAACCATCACAACAACAATAATAATAATAATAACCAATTACGAACGAAATGTTCGTTGGCTATAAATGACACATGCCAGACGGAAAAACAAAACAACAAAGTTCATATATAGATTGATGAATAGAAAAATATAGAACCTTAAGACATACTTAACATTATGGAACTACACATTCGAAGTGTTGATTTAGTAGCAGACGAATCCCTTGGGAATACCCTTTCCACAGTAGTTGAGAAGCAAGCTCAAGTTCACTGGAACATTGAGGTTGATGCCCAACACATTAGCCTTGAGAGCAGTGCAAAGGCACACTGCAGCTTCAAGATCAGCAAGACCCTGAATGAGGCTGCAGCATGGGGTTTTTGGTGGCTTCCCAAGTTGCACGTTAATCAAACCTAACACATCAGCACACACACCAAACTTAACAGTGTCCTTGGGGCAAGAAACTTGCTTTGGGGAAGGTGGCTTTGGGACAGGTGGGTGTTTGGGAGTTTTGGGGGGTGGGTTGCATGGCACATATGTGGAACTAACCACAGTGAAGAAGAGAACATTCAGACACAAGAAAATTGCACCCTTGGAAGCCATTTCTCACTATGGCGTTCACTCTTAGAACACTTACTTTGGTTTGGTGTGTGAGCTTGGAGAGAAGAAGTGAGGGTTTTATAGGGTAAGATTGATGCGTGTCTTCAAATTTTAAGGTTTAAAATAATTAGGTTTATTTCCAGGCCCTTGTGATGCTGTGAGTGAGCCCATTGGATGAGAAAATTTGACAAGCTGGCAGCGGGTCGGCACGTAAGAAAGAATATGATATTATATAATATCTAGTTTGGAACCATGTAAGAATTTTGCAGTGTGGTTAGTTGTCAAGTCGATGAAAATTGAAATCATTTCACGCATACGTTGTTCTGAAATTTTTCAAAGTAGTTTGATTAATCTCAACAACTAGGATATTTCGGGGTTTTGTCATTTTTCATGGATTATTAAGAATGAATAATTACGAGGGCTCAAGATTGTTCTTATTACTCTGTATTTGTCTCTTACAACTCAACTCCTGTCGTCGAACATGCTGAGAAATTACGATATGCATCTAATCACACTTAGCTTATCACAGTTGTCTGCTTAATTGAGTAATCGCTACAGGACTACATATACACATGTCAGCAGATCGACGAGCCACGATTTTTAAGTTAAACATTCCCTAAGTTTGATTATAAACACGGGTTTGCAGTTGGTGTTCATATATTTGAACGCCTTTTGATCTCAAGTGTGATTAATAATAATAATGCAGCTGAACTCCGAAAATCGTGTGCTGATCATGTGAAAGGCTGAAACCCGCGGTGAAACAATTGTCACTTGGCCTTGAAAATAGAAACCTTGGAACCTTATGTGTATGGATAATCACTTACAGTAGATCTGAGTCTAATGTAACTCACAGAGGCACAAAGTTAGCAATCAAAAATTAATTTGTTGAATTTGATTCATAAATTAAATGGTTGAATTTGAGTTAAAAATTGAATTTATTAAATAAATAAGATGAATTTAAACTATATATATTCAACTCAAACCAATTTCATATATATGTGAGTGTGGATGCTTACGTGCAGGCGTGTGTGTTCGGAAGTGTATAAAACATAATAAATATTTTACAATAAATCATGACTTTTCAGATTAATTATAATTTGAATCGATGTAGAGCTCGTTTCTATATTGATTAAAATTTTATTCAAAACTAAAATACTTTTGGTATCAGTTAAAACTGTGAATAATGTAGAAAGTCTCTATATATTTACAAAATGTTATACCACTTATTTTTTAACATTGGTTTGCATATTTTGATGCTAACATAGCATTGACATGGATGGATGACACATGACATAAATGTAATACACTAATATCATGATGATATGTCATTGGGAGACAAAATGTGTAAATTATGAAAATATAAGGACAAAATATGAAGCATTATCAAGATATGGGAACAGAATATACAGTATAAAATAGAGGAAGATTTGCCAAAATTTAGAGAAGAAGGATGAATCCTTAAATGACAAGTCCTAGTAATGATAGACAAGTGTGAGGTGTCAAAACCTACGAAAATAATTGGGTTGACTACAACATGGTACTTGAGGGATGTCCGTAAGATCTCAGAGTCCTTTGGGGTAGAATAGGTGCCAAGTTGTGATTTCTCAATTGGGCTGAGAGACTCATGTATGTCAGTTTGGCATCCTTGACAAATACAAATTAAGCATATCCATGGTTAGTCTTAGTATGAAGCTTTGTGTAACTAGAGTTAACTTAGTTGATTAGTTTCTATGTAACTAGAGTTAATTCAGTTAGTTATATTTAGTTAGTTATGAGTTAGTTACTCTAGCAACTAACTATATAGTCTATTGTAATAACCAACTTTGGAGCTAATCAATTCAGACTATTCATTCTTTTCTATTTTCAGTTTCTCTCTTCGTCTTCCTTTGCAAGCTTTGCAATTATCCATGGAAGACATGAGGTTTATGATGGTATTAGAGCTCCTCCATTGAAGAGCTCTACTACGCTACTCTTTGTTCTTGCTTCTTCTATAATTTCCTTTCAATTTCTTCATCATGATTACTAATTCATCTTCACAAGATCAATCTTTGAATATACACAACCCACACTATCTTCATCCAGGAGAAAATCCAGTGATTGCACTAGTTTCTCCAGTTCTTGATTCAACAAATCACAGTTCCTGGATTTGATCAATGCTAATTGTATTAAGTGCGAAAAATAAAGTTGAATTTGTTGATGGGTCCATTCAAAGATGTGCGTCGAACCATACACTTCATATAGTTTGGAAGAGGTATAATAATATGGTGGTTTCTTGGCTTGTTCAATCAGTCTTGCTTTCAATTAGGCAGAGCATCCTTTGGATGGATGATGCACGAGACATATGGAAGGACTTGAAGTCAAGGTATTCACAAGGAGATTTGCTGAGAATTTCATAATTGCAGCAGGACATTGCATTTATCAAACAAGCCGATCAATCTATAAAGGATTACTTTACAAGATTGCGTGTTGTTTGGGATGAACCGGAAAGTTACAGACTTGATCCAATTTGATCATGTGATCCTAAGTGTACATGTGATGCTCTTATTAGTGTTAGGGAGAGCAACAAAACAAGATCGAGTTATGCAATTTCTTAGAGGTTTGAATGATCAATTTAATACTGTTAGGTCCAATGTATTGATGATGAATCCCTTGCCTAGCATAGCTAAGGTCTTCTCATATGTTGTTCAGTAAGAAAGACAACTTGCAAGTAATGATATAATGGGAAACACTGGTCTGATTAATGCAGTCAAAACCAACTCATCAAATTAGTTCTAATTCCACTAATGTCCCTATCTGTTCTAGTATTTCAGCCTTTTCATGTAATAAAAAAACCTATAGATTTGTGGCATTTTCGACTTGGTCATCCATCTTATGAGAGATTGGTGTTATTGAAACAATTGTATCATGTTCTTATATCAGATAAACAATTCATATGTGATACTTGTCATCATTCAAAACAAAGAAAATTGTGTTTTCCTAGCAGTGATTCTCATTCATCTTGTGTTTTTGCTCTTATACATGTTGATATTTGGGGCCCATGCCATGTAACTTCTTTAAATGGTTACAAATATTTTCTCACTATTGTAGATGATTATTCAATGTTTGTTTGGGTTTTCCTTATGAATTCAAAAGCTAAAACACAGTCTCATTTAAAGAACTTTGTTGCCAATGTTGAGGGGCAGTTCGGATCAAAAATAAAGGTTATCCGATCAGACAATGGATCTGAGTTCATCATGAAATAGTTCTATGATGATATTGGCATTATACATCAATGTTCTTGTGTTGAAATTCTCCAACAAAATGAAACTGTTGAATGAAAACATCAACATCTATTGAATGTCACTCGATTCTTGTTATTTCAGTCTAATTTACCATCTATTTTTTGGTCTTATGCCTTGATTCATTCTGTTGTCCTTGTTAATTGCATGCCTACCCCATTTCTTGATAATCAAACTCCTTATGAAAAAATACATGGAACTGTATATGATATTGAATCTTTAAGGGTATTTGGTTGTCTGTGTTTTTCTAGTACTTTAGCAGCTAATAGAAAGAAGCTTGAGCCAAGAGTTGCTACTTCTATTTTGTTAGGTTTCAAGCCACACACACAAAAAGGATATATCACCTTTGATCTCAAGACCAAGTCTATTTTTGTCTCTAGAAATGTTATTTTCTGTGAAGCTTGTTTTCCATTCAATGATCAAAGCAAACCTAATCCTATCATTGTCCTACCTATGCCTACTCCAAATTCCAATACAAATTCTAGTCCCTCAACCTTACAACCAGTCATTCATACATCTAGCAGACCCATTAGACAAATTCATATACCAAGTAAATATAAAGACTTTCATGTTACATATCCATCATCAATTGTTGCCAATCACTTTACAAGTACCAGTCTTTATCCTCTTAGCTTTGTCTTTTCATATACTAAATTGTCTCCTTCTTATCACCATGTTGTTTTATCTATCACACGAAGTGTTGAACCTCAGTCATACAGTGAAGCATCTAAGGATCCTAATTGGATTCAAGCCATGAATGTTGAGATAAGAGCATTAGAGCTTAATGATACATGGGTTCTTGCTGATCTTCCTCGGCACAAAACTATCATTGGTTGTAAATGGGTTTATAAGATCAAGCACAAATCTGATGGTTTGATAGAGAGCTATAAAGTCAGGTTGGTGGCAAAAGGGTACACTCAGGTGGAAGGACAAGACTACCTAGACACTTTCTCTCTAGTAGCTAAACTAACTACAGTGAGACTTTTATTGGCTTTAGTTGCTATTAATCAGTTTCATCTCAAGCAGCTAGATGTGCATAATGACTTCTTACATGGTGATTTAAATGAAGAAGTGTACATGATCATGCCTCAAGGATTGCAAGTAATTAGACTAGGAAACGTTTGCAAGCTTCAGATGTCTCTATATGGCCTGAAACATGCTAGTAGACAATGGTATGCCAGACTATCATCTTTTCTAATTTCTCATGGATACAAGTATTGTACCTCTGACCATTCTTTGTTCATTAAGCATGGTTACAACACAATTGTTGTTTTATTGGTTTATGTTAATGACACTGTCTTCTCAGGCAATGATTTGCCTGAAATTCAAAGAATTATAAATCTACTTGATAGTGCTTTCAAAATTAAGGACTTAGGAGATTTAAGGTACTTTCTGGGGTTTGAAGTAGCTAGAAACTCTACTAGTATAAATCTCTGTCAAAGAAAGTATACACTGGACATCCTCAATGATATTGTCATGCTTGGTTCTAAACAAGTTGTTACACCTTGTGATTACACCACCAAGGTGTATCAACACTCAGGGTCACCTCTTTCAACAGAAGATGCTTTCTCCTATATAAGGTTAATAGGTAGATTGATTTATCTGACCAACACAAGGCCGACATTACATTTGTTGTGCAACAGTTGAGTCAATTTGTTGATGATCCAACATCAAACCACAAACAAGCTGCTTTTCGAATTCTCAGTTATCTCAAAGGGACTCCAAGTGCAGGAATTTTTATGTCTGCTGCTAGTAACATTCATTTAAAAGGTTTTAGTGATTTAGATTGGGTTGACTGTCTTGATACTAGGAGATCTATTACTAGCTATGCTGTGTATCTTGACAATTCATTGGTTTCTTGGAAATCTAAAAAGCAAGCTATTGTGTCCAGAAGTTCTTCTGAAGCTGAATATCGGACCCTAGCTAGCACTACTTGGGGGCTACAATGGCTTACTTTTGCTGGAAGAGTTTAAAATTGATTTCCAACATCCTGCTATATTGTACTGTGATAATAAATCAGCTCTTCTTATTACTGCAAATCTTGTTTTTCATGAAAAGACAAAGCACATCGAAATTGATTGCCACATAGTTCGTGAGAAGATGATGAATGGCCTTGTGAAACTTTTTCCTGTCTCTTCTACAAATCAGCTAGCAGCCATTTATACCAAGCCTCTCATCCCTGGTGCTTTTCAATTCTTGTATTCCAAGCTAGGAATATTTGGTATCCATTCCTAGCTTTAGGGGGGCTCTTAGCATGAAGCTTTGTGTAACTAGAGTTCGCTTAGTTGGTTAGTTTCTATGTAACTAGAGTTAGTTCAATTAGTTATAGTTAGTTGGTTATGAGTTAGTTACTTTAGCAACTAACTATATAATTTGTTGTAGTAACCAACTTTAGGGCTAATCAATTCAGGCTATTTGTTCCTTTTTATTTTCAGTTTCTTTCTTCAACTTCCTTTGCAAGCTTCCTCTGCAAGCTTTGCAGTTATCCATGGCAGACATGAGATTTATGAGTTAGTTGCCAGTACTTTAACAGAGTGCCAAGAAGGGTGTGTACTCCCAATTCGTCACCCAAATATAGTTCATGCAAGATCTCTGCGATCTGGAAGGTCAAGAAGCATAGGGGAACTATAAGTGTGAAGTCTAGATAAACTTAGTGGAAGAATTAGGTTCTGGAAGGTCAAGAAGCATAGGGGAAGCATAAGTTTGAAGTCTAGATAAACTTAATGGAAGAATTAGGTTACCCTCTCGGAGGTGTTTGTGCTTAAATCAGTGTAAGGTGGCTATTTTGTTTGTATATATGGAATCAGGAGGCCTAGGTTCATACTTGTATGCGATCTATAAGAGAGGAATAATTTGCAATAGAAGTTTGATGATGATTCAAATAGAATGGAAATTAAGGAAATTAAAGGTATAATCAAAACCATAACCATGTGTCTTCCTGTATGTTATTTTCTCAAAGTGATATAGTTTAATCGTGACAATTTGATTTCTGCAAAGTAATTGACAAAGCCTTCTCAACCATTGATTCTCTTAAACTGCTCCTTATTATAGTGTCTAGGATATAATATCCAGACTTAAGATCCATTGTTATTAATTAATTATCGCCTAGAATATATATATATATATATATATATATATATATATATATATATATATATATATATATATATATAAACTTGCAGTTAAACACACATTTTATATGCATCATAATATATTCACTCATTTTCCATCAAATGACATATTAATAATATAAGTCACCCATATTAATTGAAAAATCATCCCATAAATTACGAATAGTTTCCTTAAATATAACTACTTCCTCTAGTTATCATATATCAATTATTTTTTTACTAAAATAACTTTAATTAAAATTAGTTCTAGAATAATGTGATAACGTGAGAAATATAATTTATTAATGTTGGTTAGTTTTCTTCAAATGGATAATTTTGGAAAGAAAAAATAATTGAAGAAAAATTTAATGTCTATAATTAAATTTTTTAATCTTGTTGAATTAATTAGGACTTATAATAATGACTGGAGAGTGTACTAGTTATATTATTTAATTCTATAAATATTTTAAAAAAATAATTTAATTTTTTTTATTGATCTTCGTAAATTAGATATTTTTATATACAGAGTGGAAGTAAGTAATATTTATTTTTCATAATATATATATATATATATATATATATATATATATATATATATATAAAAGAGGCTTTCACGATCCCAAATATAAAAATGTAGGCTATGTTTAAGTGTTGAACACATTATTCATTAATTAATCCAGAACATTAATGTTTTGTCTTGAAACCATTCAAAATATCACGGGAATAATGGACCTAAAAGTGCAACGTGACATGCAGATAGCAATGGCTTTGCAGTGTGTTTAAAAATTACAGATTATTAATTTATTTATCATTTTTTTGTTTTGTTTTTTTTATCATCTATCTGCCTTTAGAATCCTACGATAATAGTTTTATTCATCTATTGGTTAAAGAATTAATAATAAAGAAATCATATATTAAAAATTATGTTGGAGATATATGTATTAGAAATTATATTGGAATATTATATATTTTTAAAAATAATGCGATTTTAATTATAAAAATCTTCATTCCCGTGCATTCTTTAAGCTTAAAACATAAGACTCTTCCCATAAAATAAAATTAACAAAAAACTTAAATTAAATTAATTTATACTTTTCATTTTAAGATGCAAATTTCAACCTTTTGGATATATATGTGATGTTACATAGACGGGAGTGTATTTTTCTCTTATTCGAAGGATTTAAGTATGAAAAAAGAGCAAAAGACTTTTAGCATAAATAAAAAACTTAAATTAAATTTATATTTTTCATCAGCAAATTTCATATATATATATATATATATATATATATGTGTGTGTGTGTGTGTGATGTCACGTGGATGGGTGTGTGTATTTTTTTTATATAAGTAAGAATTAAACATGAGAGAGTTTATATCACTTGTTATGCACGAATGTGTATATTTTGAAAGACATATGCTAATTGTACTTTTCTACGGATAATCCATGCAACGCCCGCGTAGGGACTAGGGAGTACACATTCTGATGATAGTCACAAGTAGATTATCAAACATAGGGATACTTATGGGCATTCAGTATATTATCTTTTACTGCAATATATTGTTTTTCCCTTACAAATACTGCAATATATTGTTATTATATCAATAAAACATAAGTATATATTCGTCACATTTAGTAGATAACTATTGATCGAATGCTCTTACTTTCGTGATGTCTATTCATTCTCTAAACATATACTTTACTTATATTATAACTGTCCATAATTTTATTAAATACTTTTAATTATTTATAAGAGTAAAAATTAAAAATTATTGATATTATTAATAAAGAATCACTTTTTATTTTTAATTGAAATTATAACCTGCCCATAAATATATAAACACTAATTGAAATTTTTATTTATTAATAACAAATAATTGTTTGGTAAATAAATTATGATAAATATTAACTAATGTCCTTAAAAAATATTAAAAATATTATTAACGCATTCTAGTGTAATTTTTGATACGTTCCTAACATAATTTCAATTAAAACTTTTTGTTATTAATTCCTTTATCAATAAAGTTGGGTTAACAATACCATTGATTAAAATCATAACATGAGCTCCATGTACGCATTAATTATGTAATACTAGAACAAGTCTTACTTTTTTTGTTTACTCATTTCACAACTCTATTAGTTTTTTTTTTTATTATCTTATACTCCATTTATCCAATAATAAGTTGTTAAAATATTTATTGTGGATTAGCATCAATCAATAATTAATAAATTATCATTTAGCATTATCAATAGACAATTAAAGATATGATAATTATCATAATCATATGTGAACTAAAGATTGTTTCAAGATGAAACTAAAGATAAAATTAATTCTCTGAAGGATTTGGTCAATCATTCAATAAATAGTATTATGAAAATTGAGAGATTTCTATTCGTTGTTAAGGGATTATAAATTTATTATTTCATTAAGCAAATTTACACTCTATGGTTGTTTCACTCTTAATTACATTCTCTTAAACAGTCCCTAGAAAAGCAATAAGTAATGTTTTCAAGGTTAATTAAGGTTTATATCATCGAACCATGTTCATGGGATAATGGGACTTTAGATATTTCTTTTACAATCTGTTAGGTTTTATCGTTATATTTAACATCAGGGGGCAGACCTAGGATCAAAAATTGGGGGGTCAATGATGACAAATTTTCTGAAAATTTATTTTTATTTATCATTGACAACGGTCAATAATAGAAATTAAAATAATTAAATTATGTAGACAAATATTTAAATTAATTACATTTTCATGCATACAATACAAATTAACATACATGAAAATAAAATAAAATAAAAACTTCATTTTATGAGATAAGAAACAAACAAATTATCAAAACATGTTTGCTAATATTACAATGTAAGAAAAATGAATATGCATTAATAGGGTAAAATAGTTTTACATAATCATCTAATCAACAAATTATTATGTAATAAGTTTGTTGACTTTTATAATAACTTAAAAATCATATAAATGATGATTTATGATTGAATGATAATGTAAAATTATTTTATATTATTAATGTATAGTCATTAAACTATTATAATATAGTTGTGTAAGTCTAAATTAGTTGAATATGATATGATTTATTAATAAAAGAATTTGAGACCATCTATAATGGGAGTTGCTTAACAAAGAATATTACTTTGGTATGTCACATGTGATTTTGAGATGCTTAATATTGAAGAGAGTTGATTATATAAACAACTATTACTCATGAGTTACTTAACTATTATTAAAAGGATATAGTTGGTTGGACAAAATATGTGAGTGTTGTAAATTTATTGATACTGTATTTTTTTTTCCTCGCTACCGATAAAAAAAATTAGGAAAGAGAAATAAAATATTTATGAGTTAAGCTACTTGTTAATAAAAATAATCATTGGAAAGAAAATCAATTGAATTTCTTAATATTAAAATAACATAAATTAAGTTGTTTATATGAATATCATTAGATATGTTCTACATTTTTACTAATAAAAGAATTTAAAATTTTCAAAATAATTAAAATTAAATTAATTTTAAAAATGCATCCTATATTTTTTTAAGAATATTTATTTATCATTCTTGGACTGGAACTGCAAAGAAAAGCCAAATAGGCCACTTATAAAAACCTTTTAAAATAGAGTAAAATTTTATCTAATAATTAAAAAAAAATATACTTAAAATATTTATATTATTTATGAATTTTTTTAAAAAAAATGAGGGGGGCCATGGCCCCATTTGCCTAATGCATAGGTATGCTCCTATTAAACATGTTATAATCTGTATCTATATATGTATCAATGTTTTATAATTTTCAATCATAAGTGACATTTTAAATTTTTTATACAAACTAAGAAAAAATAGTAAAAAATAAAAAAATTATGAAACTAATCATATTAATAATGTTATATTAAAAAGCTAAGCATAAAAAATAATATTACATTAAAAGTTAAAATAATATTTATTTTGTGACTTTATTTTTTCTTTTTCCTAGACACTTATTTTCAGATAAAAAAAGTATATTCTGTAATAATTTTATAATATAACTTATTTACTTCAGGCTCAAAATTATTAGTCTTTGAATTAGTTTATTTAGTGATTTTTTTTCTTAATTAATATCTAATTACTGAATCAGTTTATTTTTTACTCACTGTCATAATGTAAAAAAAAAAAAAGATTTTCAACTCAAAAAAATATCATTCTATAAGTATGAGTTTTTAAGTCATTAGTTGAGTAAGATGTATAAATATTATAAATCTCTTAATATACTTGTTAGGAAAACTCTCGGCAAGCGTACCGATTTATCGTTGCAAGTTACAAAATTTATAAGATTCGTTTCCACAGTGAATTGGTTTACTCAATTAATTTAAGTAGAACTTGACAGTTTAATAGTTATGTACAATAATAGTGGATGAAATTCATTCAAGTGTTGATTGAAATAGAAATTAACAAAAGACGGAAATAATAAACTTAGTATGACTTGATTACGAATAATTACAGAAAATTGCAGAAATAAATAGAATGAGATTTAATTTAAAGAGAAGCACAGGATTGGAGTTCATCATTCTTACCCCTTAGTATTCAATTAATATTACCATGCATAAGTTAATTCCTTTTATTATTGATGCACACGTAAAATCATTCCAAATCGATTCCTCGCAATTGGAAATTCTAATAATACTTATCAAATATCGATCCCTCGCATATAAGATAAATATCCCAGCGTTACGTTTATATTCGCGTGTTTAATTGCAATCTAAACGGTACGCCCTATTCCTAGTGATCGTAACGTAAAGAATAAATTTACCCAGTTCTAGTTTTAAGAGTACTTTCCAGTTAAACTTAAAACCTTAATTCATGAAACTATTGATCAAG
>PYAF01004847.1:1501656-1518012 GCA_007407185.1 Glycine tomentella | reverse complement strand
CAAATATCGATCCCTCGCATATAAGATAAATATCCCAGCGTTACGTTTATATTCGCGTGTTTAATTGCAATCTAAATGGTACGCCCTATTCCTAGTGATCGTAACGTAAAGAATAAATTTACCCAGTTCTAGTTTTAAGAGTACTTTCCAGTTAAACTTAAAACCTTAATTCATGAAACTATTGATCAAGTAGAATCAAACATTAAGTGCAGAATAAATCTATCAAAAATAAAAGAACTAATGCATGAATAAATATCAAAAGAAATAGATTAGGGTAAGAAGATTACATCCAATCCGTGTGCGCGAGATTTAGCCGACCATGGAGCAAGTCTCCTTAGATGAACAGATGAAGAATATCATCGTCATTCTCGTCCGGCAGAACTTCCGCACTCTTTAATTTTTCTCACCCTCACTTAAACCACTCTTAATACAAATTTAGAAGAAAACTAAGGTTTTTATGAGCACCTTAAAAGCCCAAGAGAGAGAGAATGCTAGGAAGAGGTTACAAATTCCAAATTAGGGGGTTTGGGGTATTTATAGATGTTCTAAAACCGACTTCACTCTCCCAGGCGAGCCATTTTAGGCTAATTTACTCGCCTGGGCGAGTAGCCTGCAAGTTGGGCTCCCTTTTTGCTGTTCACAGCTGGCCCAAGTTGGCCTCTTGACGTCCACTCGCCCAGGAGAGTGAAATACACATGGACCACTCGCCCAGGCGAGTTAAATGCACCAGGGAATTTGATTTTGGGCTTCTGGGCCTGAATTGCTTGGTGCACCTCTCCTGTTTGCTTTGTTTAATCCATTTGGCCTGCTTTTTGTTTTCGAAAGCTCTCGCATTCCACGGAATCTATCAAAACATGAAATATGATTAAATTAATATTCCGGATTTATAATTATGGCATTGATGCTAAGCTTTTCATCTTATCAAGACAATTAGGACAATTTTTTTTAGATTTCTCAGTATGTCTTTAGATAAATGCCTAAATTATAACCCTATTTTGACGTATATATGGCATTTATCAATACTATTGAATTCTTAGGTATAAATAAATTATTAGCGTAGAAAATAATAATTATTATTATTATTATTAAGACAAAAAATAAGGCAATTCCATGTTTGATTGTTTGAAGGTGCTCTAACCTGCAACTCATACTTATGTCCTGAAAGAACGAACTTATTATTTAGATCATGTTAAACCTGTGCTTGATAACAACTAACAAGAACTATTTAATATACTTATTTTACTTCTTTGATTATTTTCTTTTCTTTTTTATGTCTTATTAAAAAATTATTGAAACTGCTGATTTTATATTTATTAAAAAAATCTTAGACATATTTTTTCAATACACTATTGATTATTTGTTAAATTTTATGTAAGTCTCAATAAATAATTTAGGCCAAATGTCTATATATTTATTAAGCCATACATAACATTCACTCAATAAAAAATTGTTGTATAACAAATTATTGTGTATAATAAATTTATTAAATATTATAATATTGACTATTTTAGACTCATGCTTAGAATGATTTATGATTATTTAATGGTATAAAAAAATTTATGCTAACTATATATAAAAATCAAACCCTTAAAAATTGTATTAGGGTCATATCTTTGTCTATTAATAATAAACAGTTGGTTTTTTGTCAAAAAAAAAAACTTTTTTCTTATGGGAAAATTATTACATGTTCAAGATGAAAATTGTTACGTGTCATTTGAAAATCGATCCAAATGTTATGATCCAGAATCATATATATGATTTACCGTACTTAGGGCTTTGAGGTTTGTAGTCGTGGCATTCTTGAATTACATTGAGATAGGGTTTTGATTTGCTTGATTCGTACGCTGAGTATTATATATATATATATATATATATATATATATATTCACTATTCTTTTTTAAAATTGTCAAATTTTAAAATATTTTTGTTTTATTTATTTCTTATTTTCAAAATTTAAGATAATATTGATTACACTAATAAAGTCTAGTATAATTGATAGATAATTGAGTTTTTTTACATATAATAATAAATGTTTGATTTTCTAATTATGCATAAGAAAATTTAATTAGAAAAGATAAAACTCACTTTAGTAATTTTTAAGTCTCTAAAGATTACTATCAGGAATTTTGGCTATAGAGATATCTTAATTTTATAAAAAAATATTAATATTCTTTTGATAATTATATCCCTATTTTCCACGTAATATTTAATTAATTAACACATATTCATTTAAATGAATAAGGATAGAATAGAAAACTTCATAATCTTTACTAGAATAAAAAAAATTAAAATTTTAAAATTTACATAAAAATTTTAAAAGATAGATACAAAAGAACAGAGGAAATATTTTCTTTTAAAAAAAAGAAGTGAAGAAATATAACAAAAACCTATTTTAATTTGGAAGCAATTAATTATTCCATTAATTTTTTTATAAGCAATTATTCCATTAACTTGTTAATTAATAATTAAAAATTCATTACTTGATCTAACAATAGTTTGAAAACTTGGGGATTTGCCCCCTCTAAACTGGTTGAGGTAACGTATACAATAGATCTTTGTCATTTAAAAATAAATAAATGATTTATATTTTGTCATATTTATAAGATATATATATATATATATATATATATATATATATATATTGATCATTGATGTTTTAATTAGAAAATGAGATTTATTAATTTATTTCTTACAATATATTTTTTAAAAATAAAATAGCAACTATAAGGGATGGGATATAGAATGATTTGCTCACAAGTCGGCACCCAAGATTGGGTGTGTAGAAGTCCTTTTCCAATATAAACAATAATTTAAACGCGCAACTTCAAATTTCAATAGATGGTTGACTCGTAATTTCTATTAAGGCTGCGGAAAAAACAAACCAAATGCAATTGGCAAAGGTGCACTCTTTTGACGTATTATCGGCAAGTAGCATGAAACCTGTGTGGGCTAGATCAGCGTATCTCCAATAATAACCATTAAATATGGAGTCAAGTAAAACCATTATTAGGCTAGTAGGCCATTGGAGGACCAGCTTTTCTCCAACATTTGCGTTCATCCATGACTCTCCAATGTGCCATTTGGATTATCTCGTTACTAACACCACAAGTGTAGATATCCCATAGCTAAGTTTATCTAACTAAAAGAGGAACCATCATTTTCATCCAAACTCTACAGAAGAAGATTGTATACGACAATAGATAGCTTAGCATAGACGCGTAAATTCGAAAAAGTCACCCCACGATGTTCTTAGCAAAAAGAAGGACAAAATTCAGTAGTAAATGTTGACCTCAAATATGGCTATTACGTATTGTAAATTGCTAAATGCTAGGGTTACGTATGAATGGAATTTCCATAAAATCACCCTTGAAAAGAGAAAAGGAAAATTTGTTACGTTTTATCGTGTACTTATATTTTCTTTTAAAACTTTTATACTAAATATCATTGTTATTAAGTATTTAGTGTGTTTAAAATTTATAAAGAAGTGTGAGTAAAAACTAAAAAGACTGATTTTGATAAACTAAGACATAAAATATTATTAGTACGCGTTATTTTCTGTTTTTTTCATTGTCGAGGACAAGATTTAGAATGGTTCCAGTTCCAGCTTCATCCAGAACGAAGGAGGGGCCGGGATGAATCAAAACAAATAAAATCACAATTATCAAGTCATGAGTCGTGATCATATTTGACAAATTGCTTCCTGCTGAAAATGTGGATCTAAGAGCAGCACATGTGATACAAATACGTTAAATTTAATATTATGGTCGTTAATATTGAATATTAGATCATAATATTGACTTTTGGGGCTGATCATGATCATGATATATATATTCATTCTTTTCCATCATCAGCATTCCAAGCTATGCACCTGTGATGGAACTTTAGTGTTATCAATATAATATCTATCTATGACAGAAAAGGCAAAGCATATGTAGATGTATTTTTCTGCTCCTCAAAAATGTCTCTAACTGAAAATGTCAATACTACTCCAACAAACGTTCTGTCAAATTAATAAGAATCACTGCTGATTTTAAACCTCAGACTTGGCCATAATTTTCAAAAGATTTGAATAAATAAGAATTACATCTAACTCTTCTTCTCTCCTCCTTTTCTAGAATCACCAAAGTTCTTGATAATCTCAAGTCTCAACCAGTAGGGCAATCAATAGCATATAGACATGGATACATGAGCTGTGGAATCCAAGCTAATCTAAATTAAGCGCAAGTGGTTGATCAAGAACCGTAAAAGACAACATAGATTGTGCATATTAATTTGGCATGCAGTGGTTTTCTCTCGAAAAAAAAAAACATAAAAGTGTTTTTTTAAAATTATTAAAAATGCTTTTATTATATTTAGTCAGGGGTCAGGACAACAGCTGCAAGATCAATGAGGCAGTTTTAGCCTCAAATTATCGAAGTTATTAAAATTTTAATATATTTTTTAAAAAAGTCTTATTTAATTTATTTAAATTGTTAGGTGATAAATTTTATTAAAATGTGATATATTATCTTTTACTGTTACTACAAAAAGTTTAAATTTGTATTAATTGAATAATTAAAAGTTTTGGATGAGAATGAGTTGAAAAGAAGAAAAAAACAGAGATATTACAAGAAGTACAAATAAAAGAAATTCATATTCCACTAATTAACTTATATAAAAATTATATTACTTTTCAAATATATGCATTGTTTATAAAATATTATTGATAATACTTGTATTTTTTGTTATTTCTGAAAGTAGTTTTTTAAAATTACAATTACTCAAATCTTAATATATTATAGTGGAATATTAGGAATACTTAATTATAAATCTTGGAACAATAATTTTTTATTCGATAAAAAAAAATGTGGTCTTGATTTTAAAAGCTCTAACCACAGTCATGTTAATTTTTAGTGTCTTTTGATGAGTCTTTCTTAAAAAAATTAAACATGTAATCGGAAATTTTATCTTTTAAGTTTATATGTTAAAAAAACTATCAATTTAAAATATTGAAATTATAAACTTAAAAGATGTTAACTCCTTAAATATTAGTGTCAAACATGCAATAAATTTTACTTTGTTTAAAAATCTTTTAAGACTTAAAAGAGCTCTCATTAAAAAACTATAGGTTCGGACGGAATGGTACGAATTCTTTCCCTGGAAGTAATTAGAGAGAATATCGAGAAATATATTTGAGCAACCAGGAGTAGTCATTATCAGTCTCAGCATATGGTTAGTGCACCGATCAGTGGATATTGTCATTTCATTTAGCATTTGTACAAGATTCTTTCATACTAATTGTGGAATTGTATTAACAGACAAGAAACTGTATGACACGCGTATACGACAATTTTTCAAAAATCCCACGAAAGTTAAATTTGCATGTGTTGTCAGGAATATTAATTTTTTTTATTAGTATTGATTCAATGGGGGAAAAATCTTACCTGTATAATTATTAATATTTTGCTAGCATACACTAATTTCATTCATGATTCGTGATTACCATTGGATAAAAAAAAATTGCATACGGTACGAATTTTTCGGTTAAAGTTTTGTCAGTTGTTTGATTGTACTCAAATAGAAGCAATTAATCATAAATCTATAGTGATATTATCTATAAACAATAATAAGCATGTAGCGTAATTTATTGATGGAACCGGCAAACCATTTCCCATCATGCCTCATAACCAAACCCATACCAGTAGATCCGTGTTAAGAAGTCCAATTAGTTTTATTTTCAACCCAACCATCCGCACGAGGTATCTATCACACTTTATTCCATCTTGTTTGATCATAAACAACGTCAGTTGCATTATGCGACCTTCTAAAATTCTTTTCAAACTTATCCTGATCTTCTCCATCTCTACATTTACCAGATTGTCGGAAGATAAATTATTTGGGTTATTTGTTTTAAATTTTGATAAAATTAATTTTAAATTATTAGAACTTATAGAAATGCGTATTCGTTGCATAGGTTAAAATGTATGTCAAGGTATGAACAAATGATTATGGAAGATTACCACCACTTCTTTAAAGTGCTATAATTCTTATCCCCATAGCCTCAACTGAGCCCCATGTTATATGCAGAAAAGCCCAAGCATGCCAGCCCAACAGTGAATGTCGAAATGAAAACCCAAACAGTTGGCCCGGCATGTTTGAGTTATGCTACAGCAAGGTTCCATCAAAGATGGTTTGGGTTTTAAAAACCATCACAACAAAAATAAGGCTGTTCCTTCCTGCACAAAAAATTGCTCCCTGCATCCTTTCTTGGCTTCCGGATTGACCAATTCAAAATGTAAAATTACAATATGGATTGGCTCCACCCTTTGCCTTCTGCAATGGTCATTCTGTAAGGTAAAAAAAAAATTCAAAAGGGTGCAAGAAGCAATTATTGGAGTGCAGGAAGCAACAACCCAAAAGTAGTTCCAGAGAGGGGGATGTTTAACCATTTAATCATGTAAGATTTCTTTTTAACTACATACAGAGTGCAGAAGTATGTTTCTTTCCACGTTTAGAAATTAGAACCGTCAGACGTGAGTCTTAGCCATCACAAATGCAATTTCAGCATTCTAAAGATGTTCGGAGGCAGATTTGAAATGTGAATCAAAAAGGGAAATATAAGTTCAATTTGAAGCTAATTGGAGTAGCTTTTGTATCAATCTTAAATAGATTTTCTGTTGTACGAATGTTTTTTTCTCATCTTTGCTCTTTCCTTTCAAAAACAAACCCAACCATCTCAAGAGTCCTACTCCCCTCAGTCGCATTCTTTTGATTCCCATTTGTTAAATGGTGAAGCCATAGTTAGATAAAGGTGGAGTTCTATTTCACTGATAGCAGCCTTCGTAGGAATGGTTTTTCTGAAAAATGTTACTGGAAGTGAAGATGGCAGTATCCTTATCTGTTGTCCTTCAAGTGATTTATGAAGAAAATGTCAGTGGACAGCTTAGAGTTGGAGATAGTGATTTTGTTTCTCCTTGCAAATCGCTAATTAAGCTAAGCTTTCACTATATTCTGATGAACCACTTTTAACAACTCCGTTTATCTTTAAAATAGGACTTGTAATTGTAATTGTTACTTTTAAAACCTTTTTAGGGTTCGTTGGTGTGACAGGAAGTTGAAAGTCTTAAATTAAGTTTATTTGTTAACTTTATTTTGTTTTGTCGGGTGAGACCTGAATGACAATTGCATCTATTTTTAACTGTCACTGCCAAAATCAGTGATCGAGTATATTAACACCAATTTTATAAAATCATATTGATTCAAAATCAATTCGGTAAATGGATATCCAAACACATGCTGAGCATAATACTGGTTCACTCCTCACAATAGTCACCATAAGCATGAGAATGATCAAAAGAACACGACCAGATTCGGCTCTTCCATTCCTTTAGATGGTTTCAGCAAGTCCTTCACGATCCCTTATTTTGAACTACACAAAAGCACAAATAAACGTAAAAGAACAATACATCAAACAAGAACTTCTCATCCGATCATTGCCTTGGATCTACCTATGGTTCACCACCAAGCTCCACTCGCAGATTGTCATATGGATATACTTTGGGTGTCTGATACAAAGAAAATAACAAAAATCAATCAACATAAGTACTGGACAGCTGCAAAATAGCACTGTATAAGAAGCTTCAAAAGAGGAAAATATCAAAAAGAAGGTGGCCACTAATACAAGCAAGAGTGCAATCCGGATACATGGACTATAACAATGACACAAAAAGGACAGAAACCTCCATTAGTCCATAGACCATGACCATGCCCAACTCTAGCAAACAAACTGTCCTTTTCTTTCAACCAAACAGAAAAGTAAGTTCACATTTAGCTTCAGGCAAAATTAAGAATATGCATGATGAACTAGGTGAAAATCCAGACTATTTCAATAGAATCATACATAACAAAAATATTGGATATAATAAGAATGAATGGGGAATGGTGAATGGGGAATAGGGAACAATATCCTATCATCTGAAAGCACACAAGTAACAGTAAAGGCTTTCTTCAATTTCAAAACATACAACAAAATAATATCCTGTCATCTGAAAGCAACACAGGTTAATAAAGGCTTTCTTTAATTTTAAAATATCTAATAACATCTTCAGTCGGCTGCTAGGTTCAAATTATGATATATGATGTCATCGTGATTGCCAAAATACAGACATGTGATTCTGTGTTATGCAAGCTTGAATCTCAGAATTCAATTTGCAAACATGGATGGTTTGCATGCTCAAATACGAACTCAGTGGACAGCACAATCATGAGATCCGATGCACCAAATCTGGCAATAACCCAGCCCAAATCCAGAGAAAACCCACAAAAAACTAGTCCTTCATCTATACCAAAGCAACTGAAATTAAACCCAGGAAAAAGAAAATCTTAGCCCTAGGCTGATACAAATTGCAATGAGCTCAACTGGAAGACTGGACTTCAGTTTTATAACTGCCAAATGAATGTCAAGACATTAAAGCTGCAACTCAAGTCCTGGGAGGACTGGGTGTGGCAATTCCCCCAACTTCTGGGTTCCTTCTGCTTCTATGTACTGCATTTCTCCCATGTTTGTAGGTCCCTTGGTGATTGCATTGTTATTTGGAAGTGGAAGTGACAAAAGAATTTTGGTTCACTATAGCATCAAGGTAAGGCTGCTGCCTGTGATAGACCCATACTGAATCTGACTCTTATCAAGAGACTAGATTTTGGTTCCTTCCCTCTGTTCTGTTTATTTTAATTAACTCCATCATCTTCCATTTTTATGGTGACAGTCCAGTTAGGATGAGACTTTTTATTATTATGAATGTCTTTAACGTTAGACAATTCTTTATTTGTGAGCATTTGAATATGTATAGTTACTATAGTATAAATTATTTGTCTTGTGTCTACTACATTCAAATACAGGAAGCATCCCACCATGGCGTGCACTGTGCTGTCTGAGATTTATAAGTATTAGCAGTAGGCTCAAAGGATCTAAAGTATAAGAACACAACAACTCAAATCACCTAATAAGCAGGGAATGAGAAACATGACATCCAAAACAATCAAACTTAATACCCTTCCAACATTAACACTCATCAATGTCGACCACAGCCAATTTTCCATAAAATATATGATGAACAAGTATTATCATAGAATTGGAATCAGCAAGCATCCTAAATGCACTATAACTAGCTAAACAAAATCAAATCAAAGTCTACACCAAGCATAAATACGCAGGAGAAAATTGTTGAAGTAGAAGACTCACAAACGGTGTCTTGGAGGCTTTGTCATTCCACACAGCCAACAATCCCAGCGACGCGAAAAAACTCAATCCCCCACACAGCCAGGCCAATGCTTCATACTGGTTTCAAAATAAAATAAAATAAAGTAAGAACAATTGATTTCACGCATTAATATTATCCTAAATTTTCCATACGAAAAAAAAAAAGCTACCTTTCCGACAGTGTCAGCAATACGATCTATACACGGTTCGGGAAATGCAGTGCCGTTGTCCCACAGGAGTTCCTCATTCATGGGAAGCTGAAACCCCAAATTCAAAAGAGACATTGATTTTTGGTGTTTTATAAAATAAAAATTGAATGTGATAAGTTAAGAGAAACATACGGGTTTGTCGGGAACATAATGTTTGCCGACGGGGAGGCCCATGCCGGAGCGGAGGCGAAGAGAGGAAGCTACGGATCGGTAAACGACGCCGTTACCGCCTAAGATCCTCGATGCTGCGTTCGTCAATCTCCCTGCCATGGTTGATGATTATTTCCTTCTCCTGATTCTTCTTTCTTCCCTTTCTTCCTTCACAAATCACAACCTAATGTTAATGTCACTCACTGATGATACGACTTCGTTTTTGGGATTTTTTTTTATTGTTTTGTCCTTCAGTTTTTCTCAATTGGGCGTTATGTTTTTGGGATTGTCTATGTTTTTTATGAATCAATTGTCAATTGGACTGGATCTTCTTCTTTTTTAAAAGGGTGCTTATGCTTTCAACCCACGCCCACGCCCACGCCTATATCCACAGTCACATGAAAATCTACATTGTTTTTCTCCTCAAATTTTAAATATATATATATATATATATTTCTAAGGAGGAAAAATATAATGAACTCAATTTTACAGGGAAAAAAAATACAATGAACGGCTATGTCGAAAAATTCCACATTTTGTTATTGTATAATATTTGTCGACCTATATTGTCTTATGCACATGCATTCTAATTCTCCGAATCATAAAAAAAAAATCCAAATTAAAATCAGGCATTGTGGAAGGATGAAGTTGATTGGTACTGTATAAATTGAAAGAGGCAAATTATCAATGGCAATAATTTTATTTTTTATTGTTTTCTCAAAATCACTATCGAAAAATATAGACAGATGATTATTATTCACATAATAGCATTATGTATATCTCTTGCATTGTACAAATTTAACTTTATGTTTCTTATTTTATTTGTGCTAAGTATTTAACAAAGGTCACATAAAACAATTTGGTTAAATTACAATTTTTAAACCTCTTTTAATTATTAATTTACGATTCTAATTTTTCTATTTAATTCCCCTACAATTTCAGTCTTCAAATTTAAAAAAAAATCATAATTTTAGTTAAATTTTGAATGTTACATTTGTTTTATTTCTTTTATTTTTCTTCAATTAAATCCTAAATCTAACACATTAGTTTAAGATATTATCAAAAAAATAGGATGAGTTTGTTTAAATTTATAAAAAAAAACAATTTTAAAAATAGCATTTTTTAGAAATAAATATGATTTATTTCTTAAAATAAGCAGGAAAAATAATTAAAACAAAAACAGTTTAAAAATTAAAGGCTAAATTGCGTGCACCTATACAATGCGGTGCAGTACCAATAGACTGAATTGAGGAACAAAACCTGGCAACTATATAAAAATGAAATTTTACTTGGCCAATTAAAATCATAGAGGAAACAAAACACATCTCACTTCTCACAAGACCCGGGGCAGCACTTGACGCAACAAAAACACTTGCACTGCAAGAAGGGGGCAGGGACTAACACTAACAGTAGCAAGTACTACTAATAATTTAGGCCAAACCATATCATGATCGGGAGAAGAACAAAAGAAAATTTAAGGACAAAAAAGCAGTAACCGAATATCCACGTGACCATCAAAGAAAATTTAAATACCCAACTGAGTCTGCACCTCGAGGATGGTCTTGGCAGAGTCCTTAAGCCTCTGTGTCTCCTCTTCATTCAAGGGCACATTGGTCACACTCAGAATCCCTCCTCTACCAACAAGTGCAGGCAAACTCAGGAACACTTCTCCATCGATCCCATAAAAGCCCTTAGCCAGAACAGACACAGGGTGGATCTTCCTCTGGTCCCTGATAAAGGACCGTGCCAAGTTAGCCACAGAGTACCCAATGGCCCATGAAGTGTACCCTTTCAGCCTGATCACTTCATAGGCACCATCTATCACTGACTTGTGTATGTTCTCCAACGTCTCTTTCTCATACCCAATTTGTTGACTCTCCAAAAAGCTAAGAACCGGAACACCCCCTATGCTAATGCTAGACCACAACGCCACCGAACTATCCCCATGCTCCCCTACTATATAAGCCTGCATTCACAACTTTCCTTCATTCTATAAGCTTTACATAGTATGCACAAAATTAAACCATATCCTACATTCATAATTTCATGATTTCAATTAGTAAATTCATAATTTGAATTTTATAGGGATGCTTGAGTTCACGTCCATTGTACGCACAAGATAGGCTCTTGATTTGTTGGAAAACGCCGTTTCGACCACCCTGAACGGTTAGTCAAACATATGCATATTTTAAAGGAGAAAATTCTGTTCAAACCATAATGTTGGACCAACAATGAAATTAAAACTGACAAATTAAGAATAACTCATACCCTCGTACCAATTAATCAATTCAGATCCTAATTCTCTATCCTAATTTCATAATTTGAATATATATGGTGCATGTGATCCTAAGGTCTTCTTTAGTACAGAGAATAGAGTGCATAGACTGAAATAAAAAGAAGAAGTAAAAATTGGTGAAAATAAAATAAAAATTAAAAGGTATTTGATAGAAGAAAAATAAAGAATAAATGATACAAGATGTAGAGAAATGAGTGAAAATATGTGAAAAATAGTTTTATGAGTTCCATTATTTTTAAAATTGTTTTCACCTTATTTCTTCTCTTCCAAACATCATTTTCATCTTCCCTTCTCCCCCTAATTCCTCTATACCAAAGAGGTTGTAAAGAAATATCTCTATTAGTTACTTTTAATCTCTTTTGGAAGATATGTTGACACTCATAAGTGGGTTATCTCTTCACAATACATACTAGTTAGAATTCAAACCTCAAACCATATGTTTAAGGATATTGATCTTAGTGTCCCTCAGACCAACCATTTATTAGTCTTAACAGTTGATTTTACAATTGAAAAATATGCATCATTTTGGTAAATTATTGGTGCACATGGTGAGTCCGCTAAAGACATTAGGTGCTCTAGTATTGAAAAGGCAATGGAAATGGTGTATGATCCTAAGGGTGGTATAGATGAAAGCATTTTGGCTAGTAAGAGCTACTTATGTTTTTGTATAACATGTACCGAAAAATGGCTTTGGATCACACGGATTCATTCACTAGTCATAAAAAATATGCTAGGTCACTAAATCAAGGGGGTGGTGGTAGTAGTGGCCATACATTAGAACAATGGCGGATCCAGAAAAATAATTAAGGGGGGGTAACTAGTGCAGATCTAGGAAAATTTATTTATGTCCAAACATTTAGTGGCGGGGTTCGAGAACAACTCTCTCGAAATTTTTTTTTGCAAAGAAAATTTAAAGGAACAAACAATTATAAACCATAATCTAAAGAAACAAACAGATAGTCATACCAAATTACTGTTCTGGATTGAATAGAATAATGAAAGAAACTTATTGTAGCTTCCGATGAGATTTCAAAAGACCATGATGACAACATGAGAGTTAGTTTAGATATAAATATTGAGTTTGAGATCTTTGAATATGATCTGTTACAATATGGAGTAAAATATTTCTACAAAATGCAAATGGTTAAACTGTACTTTTTATTTCAATGAAGAACAAAGATTTTAATCTCCTTATAAACAAGCACTAATGCATGAATTACAAATGAAAATAATTAACAAGCACTGAAATAATTAACAAGTACTACAAACAAGTGTTAAGGATATATTAAAATTTATTAGAAAAATTTAAGGGGGGGCATTGCCCCCCCAATTGATAAGCTGGATCCGCCCATGCATTAGAAGATCTTATTATGATGAAAAATGTACATAAATTATGGGGTGACTAACTTGGGTTGAGCTTCCTAGGCCTCAAGACAATATTGAAATGAAACTCTAGGGTCTTGAACCAAGGTTTTGGGGTGTTCCTAGTTTATTATTAGATGTTTTTATGACAAACATTCCAGCATGGAATATTAGAAGGCTGGTAGGGTGAACAATGTATTGTTGATTAAGGATTTGATTATTAAGTACTATTGATCTCCTGACATTATTTGAAACTAAAGTCAGTGACAATAAAGTTGTTGTTATATTAAGTCATTTGAGACTAAACTATTGGTTCAAAGTTGACACCCATGGTTTCTTTATTGGCATTTGGCTATTGTGTGATTCTTCTATCATATATGTTGTGGTTAGGAATGACAACTTAATTCGACCCTGCAAGTACTCATCCAACTTTCCTCGAATTTGATTGAAAACTTGTTTTGATCAGGGGTGAAGGTCATATTTGCCCAAACTAATGAAGTCAAGTTCCATTATTTTAAGCCTCAACCTAAATGGTGTTGTGTGCATGACACATGTTTTGTCGATTTTGGGATTAGTCATCAATGTGGGTTTGAATTGTGGTCCTCCATGTTTGAGTCGTTGTCTTTACCATATAAATATTTATTAAGCTTTGGTAATGAGGACACAACCTTAAATGTTCAAAATGAAGATGAAGATCAAGAGAATTGATCAAGGTTCTATTTGGGATTTAGAGTTTGCAAATCGTGTAAAGGAATGGTTCCTTCCTTTTAAACAAACAACTACCAAATTTTTTACTTTTTTTTTCTATAACATAAGTGTTGACTTAACCAACATTGTGCCTGATATAAACATTGTTATCAGTCCTTAATGTCACATAAGTCTATGCTAACTTGGCAAAAAATAATATTTCTATTACAAAAAAAATGAGGCATCATAATGTCGATTTGATTGATGCTAGACCAATACTAGTAGTGTCCATGTCACAACCGAGTGTAGTTTTTTCATTGCTATATGACCAATTTCTTGTTCTAATAGTACATAACATTCAAAGAACTATATCAATGCAAAACAATATGTAATCTAAATTCATTGTCATAAATCATGCATATCATAAGTTGTGGGTTTTGCCTCACCTAGTATATCATCATACTATGTTTTCATATGCTACACCATCTCTTCATTATGGTGAGCAATACTTATTCATTTATCATAAGATCCTTTCAATTGGCTAGATCTTGTGGAGTCATTAAATATTTGATGATATATGATGTACTTGGCTAAAAAATTGATCCTTTTTTACTAATCACACATTGTCTAACCAAATCCAATTACCTCTTGACATGTACCTTTGAAAATCCAATTTGTGCATAATCTTCCCTTGACTAACGAATAAATCTTGGTAAAATTGACACATGTGAATGAGCATAATTTTGCAAATAAATGGCCCACTAGTTTCTCAAAAAAGGATGGAAACACATGCTCAATATTTTTCAATTGAATAATTGACTCAATCCCTTATTGTTTAAAGAAACCCAAGTATATTAGGTGCACTAAGTTTATATAAGTCATATTATCTCTTCATTATATCAAACAATGTTCACAAAACTATGAATACTTTGCTTGTAGGATGCATTATGTTTTCACTACAACAAGCACATAACCTATATATACTACTCCCAATGTTCCTATATAATAGACTTAACTACCTATTTCAACATAATTAAGAAAAATGGTTAATTTATTTTCTAACAATAAATTTATCTTAAATTTTATTACTTTTTCCAAAATTTTCCTTGTCATTAATACACTTATCTTTTCTAATGGTTTGTCAATATATTATCTCTCTTATTTTAATGAAATATTTATAATCTAAAAATAATCAATGCATGAAACATTATAGATTGAATCTTATAAAAAGAAATATGTATCATTTCATACTTTTTATAATAGGAACAAATAGAGTATATTTTTATTTCAGTGCAACTAACCACCTTTCCTCATTAAAACATGTAATAAAAGGTTTAATTGTGTCTCAAATATCATAAATATACGATTTTAGTCTCCAAAATTTTAATGGTGTCAATTGAATTCCTCATATATATATATATATATATATATATATTAAAAGACTAAGTGTTATAACCTTTTTGATATTTTCTTTGATTTTTATCAATAAAGAAAATGGAACAGTGGTCAAAATACCACTCTTTTTAAAATTATTTGGTAAAATGCCACGCTAAAGAAATAATTTGTCGAAGTGCCATGGAGGACAATTCGCTGTCAGATAGAGCAAATTCGGTGGTGACACGTGGCGGGACACAGTGGGCTAGGCTGGACGGGCACTGACAGGTGTAAATCTCCTGAGTGTGCAGCGGATTGGGTCATGCCACATAGATCGCTGTCAGGCCCAGCAAATTTGGCCTGCCTCCTTTTTGAAAAAAAAATTCGGCCTGCCTCATTTCCCTTACGTCTCCGTCACCCCACCCTCTTCCCACTGTCATTTTGAAAAGAAAAATTTCTTACCCCTTCTTCCCCTTTACTTTTCCCTCATCCCACCCACTGTCATTTTAAAAAAATCTTGTTTCTCCGTGTCTCATTTTGCTGTCTCACTTTTCTCTCCTTCCATTGTTTGTCAACTTTGTTGATAAGGTTAGTGAGTAATTTTTAAGTTATTTTTTTTTTACATTTTAAAGTTTCTATATAATTTATATTTTAAGTAGTTATAGATATTACACAATATTTAGGTTAGAGATTTTAAACATTAGATTAGAGGATGATTTTAAACATTAAGGTAGATGATGTTTAATGTTAGTTTATAATTAGTAATTTTGTAGTATATTATAATAATAATATTAGAAAATTTTGTGTGTTTAGAATTGTTAATTTTGAAAGAATAATTTATTTAAATGAATATTGCTATGTAATATTGATAAAAAAATTATAAATAAAAATTTGACTGAATAAAAATAAATTATAAAGATTTAATAAAAATATGAAGTAAAGATTTAATAATTATAGATTTGTTGAAATAATAATTTTAATAAAAGATTTGATTTAATAATAAAAATAATTGAACAAATAATTATTAAAAACAGAAAAT
>PYAF01004847.1:1489420-1501556 GCA_007407185.1 Glycine tomentella | reverse complement strand
GAATTGTTTTAATAAAAATTTTAATTAAAGATTTGATGTAATAAAAATAATGATTAAAGGTATAATAATTAAACATTTAATACGTATTGATGTTATAAAAATAATAAGTTAATATTTAATAATTAAAGATTAAATTGAAAATATAATAATTCAAGTATAATAATTTAAGATTTGATGTAATAAATAGAGTAACTAAAGAATTAATTTAATAAAAATAATTATATGTATAATAAAAATAATTATTAAAAATTTTAAAAATAATAATTAAATATATGTTGAGCATAGGAATGTGTCTGATGATTTCAAGAGCTGTGGTATATATATCACTAAATTTGTTGGGTAGTGTATCAAATTTACTTACTTGTGGTATATATATCACTAAATTTGCTGGGTAGTGTATCAAATTTACTTACCTAATTCACTGTACCATTTACCAAATTAAATCTACTTAATTCGCTTTCGGTCATGTCAAATTACGTATCCAATTGCCACGTGTGTTTCCCTGTCCAATCACACATTGTCGGTCAACACTTAATTCACGGACCATTCTAGCAAAATAGGCAACCAATACTGGACTGTCACGTGACAAAAAAAGTCGTCACATCATATACCTAATTTTTTTCCTGCGAATTAGCACATGTAGCATTTCGACAATTTGTTAAGTTGTCGTGGCAAAGTGACAAATAATTTGGAAATATGTGGTATTTTGACCACTATACCAAAATACATTTGATAAAAAAATACATAAATTTAGAGGGGTGTAATGGAGAAGATGCTCCATCAGTGGGGGAAATGGCAAATGTGACCATAATTGAAGCAGAACACCCGGCGCGAAATGACCATGGAGGAAGCCCTTGCGGAGCTGGAGCGAGTCCAAACGCAGCTCCTGCAACGCATATCGAAACTGGAGCATTCGCATCTTGCATCACCCCCTTCCCAAAACGACACCGTCCAAGACACTGCCACCGACACCGTGGCTCGCCTCTCCTCCATTCTGCGCAGCAACGGCGTTCCCAATTTCTCCTTCAAGAGAGTCCCTTCCGATTACTACGACTGGTCCCTCGAAGCCCGGCGCGATGGCCTCTCCGCCGCCTCCGTCCACCATCTCTGCAAAAGCATCGTTCTCGTTAACACGCAAGCCCCCGCCAACGTCGTCGATTGCAGCGACCGCAATAATTCCAAATACTATGTCGTTGTCGTTCAGGTTCTCTCTCTCTCTCTCTCTCTCTCGCTATCTCGTTAAGTTAACTCCTCCGCGGATTGCTCTTACGGATTCGTTTATTTATTTATTTATTTATTTTTGCAGTACACCGCCCGCTTCAACGCTGAGGCTGTCAAGAATTTTCTATTCTCGCTCAACAATGGAAGTGTCGCGAAAAAGAAATTCAACAGTAAGGTCCCATTTGGTTTTAACATCTGTTTTCTATAACTCTTCCATACTACTCAACAATGAACAATCAATTTCATTGTCCAAAGTCTTTAAATTATGAAAATTGCTTCCAAAACAAATGTTAAAAAAAAACAAAAAAGATAGCTAGGAGATATTTTCTCATGTCTTCTGTTTTCATCTTGTTCAATTGCACATTCTGTTTTGTGCCTTATACCACTCTCCACCTGCTAGCAACCTTATTTAGTTGCATTTTGAAAGCTAAAACCTGTCTTTAAAAATAGAAACCAAACGCATCCTAAGCTATTTTCTTTTGCACTTTTTTTTTTTTGTGCAGCTCCTGAGTGATTGTCTTTAAATTAATGTGTATTGAGTTTTTCTTTTTTGAGGATATAGATAACTGCGTTGAATGAATTTCCAGTTGAACACTGAGTATTCCGTGTGTTTGTGTATGAATGTTGCGTAGTGGCTAAACTGAATGTAGTGGAAATATCAGTGTGAGACCCTCTCGGCTCCTGTTTTCCATATCAAACACTATCCAATTGGTTGGTATATATGAGAAATTGACCTGTCTGGGTACTTTAGTTGACAATTTTATTGAAGGGATTTTCAGTAGTTGGTTAGGTTTCCCTGCTAAATAAGACTATGATTCTGTGAAGCCATGAAGGAGAAATGTTTTACATGAGTTGGGTGGGATAGGCTAGTATATGTTTGCAACAGTTTATTGTGTAGATTTTGTCAACTTATTAAGAGTTTAAAATAAAACCTATCTGCTATTGTTTTTTCCTACTAACACTCCTCAAGGCAACAGGCTTCTCCTTCTCATGCCATCTCAGACTCTTTCCCCTGGTGCTGCAACCCAATTCTTAATTCAGTTATTAAAATAAATTAGTATGTTGAAACTGGGTCAAGTACTCAGAATTGAGGAAAGCCTTGAAAAACTTGGATGTGAGAGAGGACGTGTCATCAACCAAAGTTGAGTATAGTTGTAAAATGGTAAATGTGATTGAAATAGTGTTTGGGAATTGGATGGTCTCAATGAGTTGTAAGGACTGTGTTGCAGCAATTATGAGATGTGTGATGGGTTGTTGGCGTGATTAGAAGACAGTTAAGCTTAAAATTCCTCTGTCTTTGGTTGAGAATGTTCGATTAGCTTTAACTTAGTGGTGGTAGACTGGTAGTCATCCATGAGTCTTTGATGGTGCGTGATAGTTATCAAGTTCAATGCATGAAACTGAAAGTTTCAATTTTGGGCAGCCAGACAATTGTAAATACTCACTAGCAAGAGTCAAGAGATGAAGTAAATATTCACATTGATTGAACTAGTTTTTAATGTACTCATTATCTCAATTTTCTACATTGAACTTCTGCAAACCATAGCAGATGAGATTGCATGGGAGCTGGACCAGAAACACTTGACCATTTTATGGTTTTTGTTAAATGAAAATTCTTGGTAGATATATGAAGAAAACTTTTAGACGAAGAGAAAGAATAAGCAGTCCACACTTATTGACACCCATCACTTTGCAGAACCACTGTTCTGAAAAATATATTCAGCACTTGAAAATATCTTTTATATTTTGTAATCATTGTATCATGTGGCCATGCTATCTCTCTTGGTTAATTCTTTCTCTTTTATTCCTTTCATTATATATTCACGGACGATTTCCTGTTGTTTATTTCCTTTTATTTAAAATTTCTGTTAATTATATTTGTAATAACTTGCTATTGCTTACAAGATAATAATGGTTGTTAATTTGTTATTAATTATGCAGTGAGGCTAGCTCCTGAGGAGACATCAATGGAGTTAACTGGATATGGGCACAATGCAGTGACTTGTATTGGCATGAAAACAGACATTCCGGTAAGAATGGACATGCAGATTGGTATCAGATTCTTATGATATATAGACAACAAAATATTGCATCTTGATAACAAACCCAAAACAAGTCCTTATTCACACTGTTAAGGCTAGTATTGCCCAATTTTTTTGTCATGCATATCAGCACATGGGTTGATCATTGATACAAACAAGGATCAGTTGGTAAAATAACATAAAAGCTGAAATGGAAATTTTTTTTCTTGGTTTGCCCGATTGCGACTTATGAGCTCCTTCTCATACTCATGGTATTGATTTGTTCTAGCTTATTACATGTGCTGTTAACATAGATTATTCCTGATCCTTGTGTTATGGTAATAGTTGACCCTTAGTTTTGACTGTCTATATGAATGATTTTCGGTTAGTCTCTTCCTTGTTCAAGTAGACACCTACATACTATTTGGTTGGACAGGAATGGAAAGAATGGTAGAAATTTCAATAAAAATTTCTTGTATGGTTCTAGAGTTTGGAGGGAGAATAAAGGGTAAATATTCACTCCCCCCCCCCCCTTCTAAAATATTGAAGGATTTTATTTAGATCATATCTCATTATAATATATAATCAACCTTGTTACATGCAACATTTGATGGGAATTAAAATACACATCTCAGCTTGAAAACTGTAGTGACTTCAAGTTAATAAAAAAACTAAAAAAAACTACATACTCGGATATTGTACACAGCCTTACCCTTGCATATGCAAAGAGGCTGTTTTCGGACCAACAAATCACCAAGACACAACTTTACCGTTGTGGCAAGGCTTGCCCTCAGCGACTTCAAGTTAATGAACTAAATAAAACATTATTACTATGAGAATTGCTCATGACTCTCATATAATAATCCATGTGGTGTTCTCATCCACACACACACACAAGCCCACACACTCAGATATAATAACTTGATATTTTATATCCACACACACAAGGATTGAGGCATACCTCACTACATCTTTTATCCATCAATGTTCAAGGGTTCAATGTCCACTAATTAATTACAACATTTCTTCTGTTATTGCACTATAGTCAAATCCCATTGCATTCTCTTTTTCCAGTTACATAGCATGATGGCTTGTGTATAGAACATTAGCCTTTAACTTCTTCCTTTGTTGATTAGATATTTTGGGTCCATTTCAGGTGATTTTGGATGAAGCAATTGCAAAACTAACTCCAGATTTCTTTTGGTTGGGTGGTGGTGAGGTTGATCTGAAGCTAGGGATCCTAACATCTCAATTTATCAAATTTATCAACCCATTCCTTGTCAACTGTAGCAGTAATTGATTTTGTTGAGCAGAATGTGGTCACGATAATTGAGTTTACATGGAGAGTTGCCATTTTCAGCTTTCCATTTTTGGTTTATATATTATTTGAATTATTGCCCCTTCAGGAAGATATTTATTTTTTATGGCCAAGTTTTGCGGTTTACTTGAGCCATTATCATTATGTTTTACAGAGATTTGAAGGCAAACATCATCACGGGTTCATTTTCTCTTTTTGTTGAAAGTAAATAACATAACCAGAAATAGACGATAAGTTTGGCTTTATGATTATGATTGAATCATTTCATATCATGAGGAATGTGAGGGTATAGGCCATATTGATGAATCCTGTAAATCTTGGATTGCAATAGCATATAACTCAAAATTAACCACCATCCAAGCAAACACAGGAACATGTCTTCATTAGTGTGTGACGTCAAACAAACTTCCATAAGCAAATATATCTTTGATTCTTAACACTAAGTCTCAATTTTGATTTTTAATCAACTCTTCAACAGATTTGCATTTTTTTTAAACAAGCATTTTTCTCGATGATTTATGACCAAAACAGAAAAAAAAAGAACTAGTAATAAAAAAAAATCTCAGAAGAGTCGACCTTTCAAAACTTCAACAACGCATGGTTGAAATTCTATTTTATTATGAAAGTAAAGTACAATGTTGTAATCATTAAGCGCTTGGATAATTTTATTAGGTTCGAACTTGATTGTCTCATGTAGAAAATAAATAAAGGAGTTAAACATCATAAGATTCTATGTTAACTATTCCTCTGGATGGCATCAATACTTCACAAAGTTATTCACGCTGCGGGTGCAAATTTATAATTTGAATATAACCTTATTATATTATAAAGGGATATTGTAGCTAAAGTTTATTTTCCTTATAAAAGGGTAGTAGCCTAACAGGATTAGTAAAACAATTCAATTAGCTTACATATATAAAGTATACAATTTAAAGGGCCGTGACTAATAAGGTGAAATTTTCTTACATGAGATGCCTAAGTGGAAAGATATAGATAGCTTCTATGTTCACTTCACAAATTTCTTGCTAACTCTTATTGTTGTTTTCTCTCTCTTGATAACATAATACATTTCACTGAAAATAAGATTACTACTAAAAGAGATGTCATTGGATGTAATTAAACATTTGAGAGCAAAAAAATGATAAGTAGAGAAGTACTTAACCTCATTTTATTAGCTAAAGATTATGGTTTAACTATAATTCAATGTCAATTGTCAAACGACAATTTTTTATTTACCTAGAAAAGGTAAGCACGTGCTTTCAACCTCAAAATCTGCCGAGCCCTCTTGTTTCCACCCCTAACTAATATATAAAATAAAAGCTTCTACGTCAAAGGTACAAATCAAGCAAAGATAAAAGAAATCAGAATTTGTTCAAGAGATGGCCGAGAGGAAAGTTTACAGTATAAAAATTTCAGAGTCCTTTTAAAGATCTTCAACATGTTCAATGCAATTAAAATGGGATTACACATATAAACCTATTAATAAACAAAAAGGATAAAATATAACTTTGGTATCTTTATTTTTTAAAATCTACTATTTTAATGATTCTATTTTTTAATTAAGAAATTTTATCCCTCATTTTTAAAAAGTTTATGATTTTAGTCTCTCATTTTTTAATTGAGTCATTTTGTTCCTTATTTTTTAAAAATTCACAATTTTGGTATTTGTAACTTATTTGAAATGTTGATTTATATATTTTGTAAACATTAATTGATATATGTCTATTTATTATCTACATTATAAATATTTTTTAAAAAATTATTTAATTGTTAATAAGTTTAATTCATTTAAAAAAAGAAATAAAAAAACATAGATATTGAGTCTGGCAAAACTTCTCATACAATTGAGTTAGTTGTGTAGTTTGAATTAGTCAAGCTGCTGCATTAAATATTCAAAACCAGATATTGAGGAAGTCTTGAGGGTTTTTGGAAACTGAAAACCAGATTTTGCTAACTAAAACCACTCAGTTGTAATAACATCTAACAACTAAAAACTAGATTTGGAGTAGGGGCTCACCTTTCTATGGTAGAGGCACCTTTCTTGTGTAGAAGACGTGTTTGAATGTGCTGTGTGCATTTATTTTACTATACTAAGTATATGTTGGGTCAAAATAAGGAGCTCATGATTGACCTAGAAATAAACTTCACACATAAAAAGTTAAAAAGGCAGAGCAGTTGACAGTTGAGTTGACACTTAAAATAAAGAGAGAAAATGGAATACTTACAACTCACTTCTTGATCCCAAAATTGTGCAAATAAGCAGCTCGTGTTTGGCCTAGAAATCAAACTTAACATAGATAAAAAGCTTAAAGGCAGGATGAAGCCTCTTGATTCTACATACAGGATGGCATCTTCTATACAAATTCCACACATACCAGAATTGCAACGTGAAGCTACATTCAGGATATGGTGCTTTCTGCCAAAGGACAAAATCTAAAAACGAGACATCAGTTAGGATGACATTTTCTGAAACCAACATAACAATAACAACTCCTGCACTGTAAATAGTTTTCATGCTATTATCATAAAAAATTTAGAAACACGTGCTGACTGTTCAGTTATCACTACATTACACCCAATTTATAAAATATAGGTGCTCACCGTTTCTATAAAATAGTTCGGTTCAAACCAAACCTATTTTATAGAAAAAGTTTGGTTCAGTTATGAATCAATTTGATTTAGTTTCACAGTAGTTTGAACTGATTTTTTACAGACCCCTCTTTTTATATATTAAAATATAATATATAATTTAGTTTTTTAAAATTCTTTCCTCTATGAGAGTTTTGAAATGTGTGTATTACAATGTCATTTTCTTTTTATATTAAAACATATAATTTATTCTATTTAATTTAACATAATTAAAAAAATTATATAAAAGAATCTAAAATATGTTTTTAACTTTTATAAAAAAATATTATAACTTAAATATATACTAGAATATATAATTTTTAATTTATTTAATAATTAATTTTTAATATATATATATATAAATTATAAATTGATTTTAAAAGTTATACGTTTGATATTATTATTAAGTTTATTATGTTCAATAATAATATAATATTTGATAATATTATTAAAATAATTATATTTTTATGTTTCATAAATAAAATAATTAATACTATAAAAAAATATCAATCAATTTATTTATATACGTTTATTAATTCTATTACAGAGCTCCTAGATCGTTTGTTGACAGTAAAAATTGATCATACTCTTCGTGAAGAGAACCAGTGTGTGCGGACTTCCTTAAGAAGCCAAGATGAGATTCTAAGATTTGTTAGAAGCTCTAGTTCCCTGCCTCAGGCCCTTTTTGCTCTCTGAAATAATATAAATTCCACAATCCAGTAGAAAATTGTGACAAATTCCACCAAATAATGATTACTGACTCAATTCCATGCGAGTTTGCCTCTTCCCATTAACCATGTAATCCAGATGAAGGGGAAAAGTGGATTACGAAAATTCAAACACTAAACTACTCGAAAGTATCGATTCAAAATTAGCATAATGAACAACCGAGAAAAGAGTTGCAAGGCTGAAAAGGAGGAAACATTTTTAACATTAAACAGGTTCTTCTTAGAGTTTATATACAAACTGTACATTATATTAAGAGCAATGTTCTTTGATATCGAGTACCGATACAAATTTATGAGACTGGCCAATGAGTTAAAGCACTTATATTATAGTGCCAATCTTTAAAATAATGCTAATGGGAAGTCAGATCCCCAAAGGTGTTCTCTCCACTGTAAGTAACATAAAGAAACCCATCCTCATCCTTCTTCTCATCATATATGGCAGACATAATTGCTCCTGAAAAATTTGAGAAACACAGAAAACTTATAGGCTACTGCTACTCTCTATTGAAAGGCTAAAGAATCATATTGCAAAATCGAATCAAATAAAATTGAAGGAGAATATTATTTTCTGAAGTTTTAACCTGTAGGTGGAAGGACGTTGTCCACAAAAATAAAGATTGCCTTTTCTGCACTTAATTTAATCCTTTTGCGGATAACATAGACAAACTGTCCAACTGTCAGATCAGCAGGGACAAGGTACCTACAATTAATTCATTCAGTTAGATAACTAAAACAAAGGACATACGGCTGCTACTGCCAATTATACACCTTAGAAAATTTAAATGTCATGTGACAAAGAGTCATTTGACAACAGAAATATTGCAACAAATGATATCTAGTCCATTCTATCACACTGTTATCATCAAGCAGAAAATACAAATCCACCATGGCCAGGTGCCAAGCTATACGAGAACCAACACTCATATAACATCAAATTCAG
Organism: Glycine tomentella; assembly: GCA_007407185.1. Lineage (NCBI taxonomy): Eukaryota > Viridiplantae > Streptophyta > Magnoliopsida > Fabales > Fabaceae > Glycine > Glycine tomentella. The sequence continues at coordinate 1,492,700 of PYAF01004847.1, read as the reverse complement.
TTAAAAATAGATATCCGGTTCAAATTCTGTTTATCTAATTCTTAATTAAGGTACTTTCAATAGAGGTAGCAATTATGGCTTTAGCTACCCACATTATAATGAATTGATAGTTATTCATACAATTCATCAATTACCAATATCAACAAATTTCTCAACTATTGCCAATAGTCTATCGAGCCAAAGTCACTACAATGTTTTCATCAATTTAGTACACCAATAAGTACTTGCAGAAAAGTAATTTTGATCAATCTATTGAGTAATAATTGCTTAGCATGTAAGTTTGCATATCAAATTTTAGAAAATTTAAACAAAAACAGGAATATAATCAAATGCTTGAATTATCTTTTCTTTAAAAAGTATGCAGTATGTTAATTTTAAAACAATGGATGGAGGGTAAAAGTTTTAATTTTATGCAAAACTTTATAAGCATGACTTTCATTATACACACTTTCAATCCAATGTGGATTTTGTTCAGATTTCATCTAATGGAACATATTTATTGGAGTAAGCTTCTAAACCTACAAACTTTACTTGTAATGGTTGCAGCAATTTATCGATAAATGTAAAAAAAGTCCTGAAGATCCAGAATTTTTTGCTATTAGGAAGGAAAAAAAAAAACATGATTTCTGGCCTTCCACTTACTTTGCCTAATGACCTCCACTTTTAAAATATGTTATTGTTGATTACGATCTAGTTTAAATACAATACCAAAAATTCCATTTTCCTTTCCTTTTGAAGATATGAACATGAGTAGAAACAAATAATGTGACGTTTCCAGATTATATGAAAAATATTGCCAAAATCTTACTTCTTCTTGTCAATACTTGGGATATCACTTCTTTCTGCCTTCTCCACAATCACCTTCAAGCACACCGAGAGAAAATTTAGCACAATAACTAGAGATATATCACTGATGTACATTTTCAAGTATCACAGATACAGCAGGCAGCAAGTAGAAGCATACGTGAACATGAATTGCCCTTAAATGAAAGATAGAATGAAGAAGAACTAGTTCTAAGCTGCAAATAAAATAGCTTGAGGACATAAGATACTTCATACTTGCATTACTGTATACAACCTTTGGTTAAAGGCCCAGGTCACAAATGCAGTTTCATGAGTAAAAATCATTTGAACATTCTTCCTTGAGTTGAATTCATTCTATAATTCAATGGACTCTGTAATCGGTAATTTAACCTCCAATAAAGGATTTCCAGAGATAATCAAAATTGGTAAAAAAATGGCAACACAAGTCGCAATAATTTAGCACGCGGTAAATTTCCAAAATGTTTTAAAAACCAAACTAGGCCGGCCAGTCTGGTAGAAGTGGTCAAACCATGAACCTACAATGTCTCTTATCTGAATATTATCCAGTTCAACCATGAATTTAACTGACTAAACCAATCAAGCCATGACTTGGGGATCTCAATAGTTATGTTTTACAACATTTTGAGTCTTCCAAAAGAGTATATATCACCACCAATGAACAACAGCACAACACAACACTAAATCCTGACGAATATCAAATCTGTAATTAACTAATTATGCAACCCACTGACATGCATTTACCACTATTAACATGGAAGATTGCAAATAAAGCATCTAGATCCCACATCCAGTCATATTCCGACACAAAGGTCAAGTGCTAGTCAGCTATCTATGCTGCCAAAGTATGACATGAAAGAGACAAGACATAAAAGACAACATTTAAACATCGGAACACATTTTTAGGGTTGAAAAAGAGTCACATAGATTGAAAAGCATTGATCCTCAACAGGCAAAACAGATAAGAGAACAACATAGTTGTAGAGAAAAAGTCAGAACTAGTTCTCACCGGGATTCGGTCTGGGTATTTCTCCCTAATCCTAGCAGCCTCAGCTCTTCTCTTCTCTGCAGACAAAATGAACCATTTATTTGTATGTTATTCAGCTTTCCACAAAATTATATTTCACCAACCAATAACAATATAAAGAAAAATGCAGCACATACCAAGATCATGCTCTTGTTTGAAGTAACTCTTTGCCATTCTTCCTGGAATTAGCATAAAACAAAAATCAATCAAAACTAAGATGATGCATCGTCCATTCTTCCAACAAAGGACAAATAATTCGTTAATCACTCGAAATAAAAATATAAAATAAAATAAAAATACTAAGTTTTAGAAATGGACAAATAACAAAGGGGCATCGTTGAGAAAAGCAAAAAGAAAAAATAACAAACAAGTACCCAGCAATAATCACAAAAAAACAAGATGAAGATTGAAGATGGACCTAAACCTAAAATTCTTATTTAACAAAGAGAGTGTGCAAAAGAACATTAATCTTCGTTATATAAAATTAAAAAGAAAATTTTATTATGGAATTTCCGATCAACTCTTCCAAGCAACGGAATTTAGGAAAAAAAGAAAAACCTCTGATTGCAGACAATCTTTCCTTAAAAAACAGGGAAAGAGATACAAAGCGGTTGCGACAATTTACTTTTTATTGGAGAAGGAAATTTGCTGGGCGATTAATAATTTTTTCGAAACTCAAACCTCAAGGTTTACGAATTTGATGGTATATAGTTCAGAAAACTAAACCTCGTGAAGACGATCGAGAGAGAGAAGAAAATCAACGCTCTGGTTTCTTCGAACAACTCCAACAAGGCCGTGTTTGCTTCAACAAAATAAATAAATATATTGCTGCTTTGCTTTATGACTCTTTCTAAAACTAAAAGTATTCATATCGTCATTTAATTTTGATATTTTTTTACGAGGTTGGATATACTTATTATAACAGTAAATAATATTGAATTCTAATACTTTCATTCATTTAATCACAATTGGGAAATATGATAATTTTGTTAATTTTTATAATAATTATTTCAAAAATTATATCTATTATGATTTTTTATTAATTAATATTATATAGAAACTAAAGTTAACTTTTAAGTTTAGTCAATTATTTTATATATGTATTTTTTTCATGACAAGTATTTAAGTAAATGAAACGAAATCTTTTTTTATTACTATAACTTATCCAAAAAAATTATACTATATATTTTTAAAAATTTTAACATTCAAATTAGCTTTCAAATAATGCAGGAGTTTATTTATTGTAAACATTTAACAAAATGTGCTATATGACTATAGAAGTTTTAACCAGCAGCTAGAAGAATAATTAAATCATCTTATCTTTATTCTTCTTACGTATCAAAAAGGTCATTTATTTTATATTGGTATTTAATTATTAATTATCAAATATGATATTTTTATAGTAATTATTTTTAAATCATATATTTATGG
>PYAF01004847.1:1475377-1489320 GCA_007407185.1 Glycine tomentella | reverse complement strand
ATGTATTTGGTTGTTTTACAATAAACTTTGAAAGGAATTAAATTCATGGAAAATTTATATTTTTCAATAAAATATTTATACAAAACTTTGCTTATATATTTGTTAATGTTTATTTTATATAATTAAAATTTATAATAAACAAATATTTTCAAATATATAAATAAAGATGAATAGATGGTTAAGAAAATCAAATATATTGTGATCTGAGGTGATTGGGAGAGATATGTTTTTAGTAAATTGTAAAAAAGAAAAACAATGTTGATAATATTTTTTTAGAAATTGAGAAAAGTGAAAATTGTATTTTATTATATAAGAATTGATGCGTAAAAAAATCGTTTTTCATAAATTTAAAAATCTAATCATCACTCTAAAGGAAGAAGGAAAAAACTTTATTTTAAGGAAAAGAAGAAAAAAAAACTAATTATCGTTATTCATTGCACTGGTTAGTAATTAGCTCCCCCGGGCAACCTCATCAAAGCGAAAGTATGAGAGAGAAGGATATGAGTTTTGGAATAATAGGTATATTCTGTTATAATTTTTTTTATTGGGTCATCTGAACACTCCTTATTTATCTGCAATTTAGCTGGTCATTTTAAGTAAATAATTTGTTTTAGTTGGTCAAATAAGTATATGTAATTGTTGATAAAAAATTGATTTTTTTTATAAAACAATTGATTACTATTATAATAGTAATATTATTATTAATTTATTACTATATATATAGTCTTTTTTTTAAGGAATTACTATATAATCTTTTTCTTTTACAAACAAGTTACTATATAATCTTAATAATCGATATAAAGAGATGAGTTATTGTGTATATATTGTGTCTCTTTTCATAACCTTTTTAACAATGAGAATAAATATCCGTACTTTAATATTTTCAGGAGTATAAAAGGATTACATGAAACATACGCTCTATTATTTTATTTTTATTCATTTTTAAAATAATCGAATCTAACTATTATTTTTTAATATAACAATGCTCTAAAAATTAATGGGGAACAAGTTATTGCGTGAGAAATGTTATAAAAATGTATACCTTAACAAGCCAGAGTCGGGTCAAGTTAACCCTTGAGAATTAGATCAGTTATAGTTATTAAAAAATAATAAGTTATGAAAGATTTGACAAATTTTGATAGGATCTTTGCACCTGTTATAGGAAAATTAGAAGGTTCTTTTATAGTAGGAAAACTATAATTGAAGGATCTATGTTTTAAGAGTTTGATTACATACATGTCAGTGTGACATTTTCAATTCCATGCATCACTCACCGAATCTGCAAGTTATCTTGCATTAAGCCTACACTGAGACTGGCTACATTACTGTAAATTGCAGTTGCAATTGCAATGCAGTACGAAATTAATGACAATTTGTTGCCGTTCAAAGGAGCATCGATCTAGATTAGCGAAAAAAGTAACCTTCAAACACAAGGAGGCACGAGAGAGATATAAGGTGGGTTGGATGGTTAAGGAGAGGAGAAGGAGAGAAAAGTCATGGGTTCAATTCCCTCTACTTAGAAATGGCAACATAGCACCACTGTTGCAGGTAGTAATCTTCTATCACTTAATTGAAAATCTATCTTATATTTTCTCAAGTATACCTTCGGTAGGAGATATAAGGTGGCTTAGTGATTGGAAAGGAGGGGCTTAAGGTTGAAGGGAGGGAGAAGAGGTCACGGGTTCGAATCTTCTCACTCACTAACCTTTCTAACCAAACTAACATTTGCCGACGTATAAAGAGAAGTACACCTACTATATATGTTATTGAAGCAACGTGAGCAATGCATATGCTGTTATGTTTTGCCATATTGAACAAAATCAACACAAAAGAAACACGGAATGAAGTGATTTCAGGGTATGTATGTATTTATTTATAAGTTTTGTCATACTTGTTGGAAGATATGCTCAACACTTATAAACGTTACTCAAGCAAAAACTACTGATTTACAGTGCAATTTTCTAATATTTCTGTTACACCTAAGTTCTCCTAGTTTACATAAATTTTATATATCAAGCAAAATCTGAAAGCTTTTCCAGCAATAATGTACAAAATTGTAAATAACCAGTACCTGGCCTCTAGCTCCTAGTCAACATTTAGGTAAAGATCACTTGATTTGAGAGGATCTGTATGAGTGTCATTCTCCAGTGAAGATGGAACAAAGTGCAAAAAACTGTTTTGCTTATGCATTGAACGCCAATCTTCAATGAAGGTCCCTTGGCAGAAATTCACGCGGGGAAACGCTCTCTTTTCTAGCATTTCTATAATCTTCTTGGTCTTACCAAGAATGTAAACTGCATGTCTGACAGTATCCTCCCTCTCTTCAATGGTGCTATTCAAACACTTGTTTGATATAACAAGGGGCAAGTTGGTGAGACATGCACCCAATATATCAGAAATCATCACTGTAAGCGCTTCAAACAACCTCTCACTTGAATTGTCTCTTAAGAGTTGATGATTTAAGAGAGCAGTTTTACATATTCTGTACATAGTGTGAGATGCAGACACTTTGATGGGCCATAAGGAAGGGCTTTCCTTTATGCATAAGTGGCTATATTTGGCTCTAAATTTCTCATAGCTGATTTTTGCAGCATCAGCTAGTTTCTCAAGTGTCTCTTTGGGGTTCTTGTCTTGAAGTGAGAGCTCATGAAGATCCACATTTAGCCACTTATCATATAGATCAACTCCAAGCCACACAATTTCTGCAGCAGTCCTGAGTTTACACAATTCTCCTTTTTTGTCCAAGTTATTTTCTATGAACTTTACAAAGTGGAGTCCTTCATTTAGAGTACTAATCAATTTTTTGACTGAATCCCTATTGATGTTTGGAAGCGCTACTACAACGCTAGCTAGTGTCACCAAAGGAAGTGACCAACTATATGCAGCTTCTACACAATGTAGAGAAAGAACTTGGTCACTGTCAAATGTTTCCACTCCCTTGAATCCTTGCAAGAAAGAACATTTCTGCTCCAATAACTCAATGAGAAGTTTTGGCTGCTTCTTTTCTCCCACTTGAACCCAGTGAATAGTGGCATCACAGTTCTGTTTCAACATCACCTCAACTAGCTCTTCCTCACCTTCAAGATGCAAGACAAAACGTTTCAGGTCTAGCTTTGGTCCAGGCCTTGATTCTGCAGTTCCCGAGCTGCTAACGCTCGAGACGCTAGAAACAAACTTGGATTTCACCTTCTTGCAATGATCACAACATGTTAAGATCAAGCACATGAGGTATATTGAAACGTATTGGGTGGCTTTACACAATAGCACAATCCCCACCTGCAGTTTAACACAGAAACACAACAGAACAAGTTTTGCATCATGGGCAAGTTTTCTGTACTGCCTATTATGAATTCGAAAACCAAGAGGGCTTTCTTTAATCAACAATAGCTTGGTAGTCCAGTACCCTTCTACATGGAAGCTTCTCTTGCATCTCTTATTCCTCACACTAGGACACTTATAAGTTATGGCAATGAACCATCTAAAAGCAGGAGCTATAGTACCCACCACCACTGCAGCAACCTGAACTATGAGAATTAAGATTATGGACCACTTGTAGTCAGTGTCACCAGTGCAAAAATCAAACGACCATGGCATCAAGTAAGATCGAAGCATAGCCTCTACTAAAGTTAAGCTACTTAGAAGACAAAAGGCACCAGAAGCAGTACAAGTCACTGACCTTCCAAGAACAAATTGAGGACTACTTGTGTGAGTCATCATCCAAATTTTCATGAGCTGATCTCTGAGTCTGTTGACTATTTGATTCCCTTCCTCACCAAATAGTTTTGAACCCTCTTTAAATGCCTCTTCATTCATCTTATACTTCAGCTCAAAATAGTGTTTAATCTTTGGAAGACTTATGGCTGAGGAGGTCATGGTCATCAACAAAATTAGCATGATGAGCATGATGACAGCATGTTCCACCCAGAACAAATAGATAACACCAGTGACAAACTGTATGCAGATGTTCACAATCATGGTGATCACAAGTATGGCCATGGCCATGAGGTTCATCATGGTGTCCTTGTTCTCCGTGATGCCAAGAGTTGGCATGGAATTGGCCATTATTGTGCAGATCAAGGCGCTGCTGCTGAGTTTCGATAGCTGATCGTGGCGGTGAGGCATGGGGGTGTTGAGATCCACTGATAACTTCACTGCAACAGCTATTATGGCCAAGGAAGTGGCGTTTAGGCAGAAAAATTTGCAAGGGAACCAAAGTTTGCGACCGCGAATTCCGTGTATGAGATCTGCTGCCATTGTTATGAGACAGGCAAGAGATGCTGCTGCTATGTATATGCCAATCCACGGCATCGGTTTGCTGAACTTTGTGTCATCCATGTGTCCATCACTGCTGCAACCGATTATTGCCATCTTTTGGGGTCAGATGATGCTTCTGTTGTGCGTTATATTAGATCATACTAATGCTGAGGTATGTTATTCATCAAGCACAAGCATCTAAGGATGTTTCTAGGTTTTGCAACATTGTTGTCTTTTGCTCCAAATAATCTGCATCACAAAGGAGTCCAAATTTGACAACTCTGGGACATATATGTATTGAATTAGGATTTAAAAGGGATTTAAAAAGATTCTTTTATATAAAAAGGTTTTTGTGTTATTCAATCAACATCTTTAAATAATATAGATAAGTTTTGTATTATTTAATTAAGATTTTTTAAGAAAGATAATAAAATTGGGTGATATAAGATTTTTTATAACTTATAAAAAGAATTAGTATTTAAAAATATACAAATTTCGATAAATTATTTTTTAATAAAAATTTAGATGAATTTTATAATAAATTTTAATATAAAACATCTATCAAATAATCTCACTTAAGTCCTTATTATAATTTTTTCTTTCATTTTTTGTTGATTACCAAATTTTCTTTTCTTTTATTACCCATACTCTCTACTCTCTTTAATATTTTTTAAAATATATGTGTCATATATATTTTTTTTATTCTTTTGGAATACAAAAATATCAAAAATATTTATCCCCTATATAATTTCCCTTTTGTTTTTTAATTAAATTAATATTTATCTTATATATTAAGACTAATCATGTTTTACTTATGAAGACTTTGTTATCACATGTTTGACATAATATTTTTGTGAGTATCACCCTTAATTCTGTCATCCACATAACTCATTAATTCTCCTAACAATATTTTAACCTCATTCTCTTGTAATATATATTTATTATTGTACCTCATTTAAACATATGACTAAATTTATTATGAAATAATTATAGTAATTAAAAAAATCAAGAAATCATCGTATAATTTTAAATCTATTATTTAAATTCAAAAATAAAAATGAGAAAATATTATTAAAAGAAAAGTTAGTATAGGATGACATAAAAATAGAATCAATATAGTTATTAAAATATTAAACAAATTATATTGATTTTACTTTTTTATTTCAACCCCAATATTTGTTATTATTTTTCACTAATTCTTATAATTTTAAATTTACATAAACCTATTAAATCTTATAAATCTATAAAAAAAAATCCTTTGAATTCTTATAATATAAATTCATTAAAATTTAAACTATTATAAAAATCTTATAAAAAATCTAATAAATTATACTATTTCTATTTAATTTTTAAAATTTGTATGACTTTTTTTATCAATATATTTTTTTCAAATCTTAATTATTGTCACGAGTGCCAAATAAATTAGGTAGCTAAAATCATCAAATAAATTACAAATTGACACGGATGCTTTGGCAATTGGGAAGTTAATATTGTAGGGCGTTGGTAGATGGCGATTGGCGTTATCTACCTTGTTCCTTTTTCAACTTCTCTGCTGGAAATTTAATGCAAAAGACAATGAAACTTGCGTGTATGATGATGTCCTTCAAAATTTAGAGCATCTCCTACTCAACACCTTTTTTTTTTCTATTTTATTTTAAACTTATATTTCTTTTTTCGTAGGAATTGAAAATAATAATATATTTAAAAACTTATAATATTTATATTTTTTTCAATCAAGTAAATTAGACTTTCTTATTTTTTATATATGTTAAAAATGACCGAAGTGTTAACATTATTTTTCTTTAAGATAAAGATTCATGGACACCAAATACTTGCGGGTTGCATCATTGAATAGGATTGAAACATTGTTTTATCTAATCAAGTCAATTTTAATTGGATTGATTATGATAGGATTTTATCTTGTTTAAGTTTGCAATCCAATCCAAACCAATAGTATGCAATTTAATATATTTAACTTAAAAACTATTTTTAATTAATGGTATAATATGAAATATGTTTCATTCTAAGTTAAAAATTAAACCATGTGGTATATTATAATAATTATAATAATAATTGATCACTAGTCTCAAAATGAAAAAAAAAATACAATCAAATTGGGTGGGCTAAAAATCCCAAACTCTAAAGGTTAAAAAAAACATACTATGTAATCAAGTGGATTTCATTTTCAATAGCAAAATATGAGATCCAATCCAAACTCATTAGATTTGTAATTTTTCAATCTAATTTGAACTAATACTAATGATTGAAACCAATCCAGATTTCCTTGTTTAGATCGGTTCAAATTCCCTGGATTATTGGATTCATCTGGATCTGTGACTACCCCGTGAGAGAGAAAGAGAAAAAAAGAAAAAAAAAAGTATTGGTACAATAGGTGATATAGTTTGATAATATAAAAGAGATAAAGAGAAAGAATAAGTATTTATGATATATGAATATCCATATATCATTACTTCTCTCTCTTTACTTTTTACACATGTTAAGAGTGTCACAATAGGTTGTTTTTAATTGAAACTCGGTTTTAGATGAAACATTGGTGAAAATTACTTTTAAAGAAAATCAAACATGACGAATTTGAGTTTAATGATCCAAAAGTATGTTGAGCCAAATGACTATCAAAACATGCTCTAAAACACCTCCATTGAAGTAGCTTTAAGGATATAGAATTAGGGATAATAATTAGGGATAAAAATGGAGCGGGATTGACATAACTAGAGTCTGCCACTAATAAAATTAAAAAGTTAAAGTAAGTAAAATTAATATCAATTTAGTTTTTTTTAGGTAAAACTAGTACTATTTTTTTTTATCTTTTATCATTTATAAAACAATTATTTATAGAGACAACACTTGTTTTTCTTCCAGGACAAAAAAACAATTACTTGAATATTAAGTAAAAAAATATTTTGTGTGGAGAAAAATGCAAATGTCTATCCTATTTTGTGTGGAGGGAAATGGGGGTAAGTAAAAAAAATATAGTAAAAAATGTGATAAGTGTAATAATGTGAGAGGAAAAAATTAATAGATTTATACAAGCAATAGATACTAAAATAAAACATAAAAAATTGAGATAATAAAAAAAACAAAATTTGAAGTAATAAAATCAGAATAAACTGCATTATAGGGATATGAAAAATATGTAATATATAAGCCATATTTTTTGTGAAGGGAAGTTATATAGGTTTTTTGACTAAATGAGAGTAAGTCGTATTAATGTTTATGACTTCAAACCCAAAAATTGTATAATTTTACACCACTTTTTTTATGAAGTCATAAGTTGAGACACAAGTAATTGGACAAGGCACTTGATTGATAATTGTTGAACCATTGCGGATAATTTCCAATACTTCATGTTTGAGTTATTGCAGGATTCCGATCACCCAATAAGATCTCGCATAGGGGTAATCCTTTGGTGTACTTGGAAGGCAAGGAATACAAAGCTTTGGGAGGAAACTTCAATACCACCTAGTGTTGCCTTCAACAATGCATGGCAGCACTACACAAAATGGAATAATATAAATTTGTTGGCCAAACCACACACAGAAGAAACTAAAACCTTTGGCATAATGATATAAGGTGGATTCCTCTTCCGAATGATTTCATAACCTGCAACATTGATGTTGCTCTATTTGAAGAAACTATGGCGTTGGATTCTGTTTGAGAGATAACTATCTATGGTGATTTCATCAAAACTAAATCATCAATCATCAATAGTTTTCCAACCCCTGGAGATGTTGAAGTTTGGGCCCTTCTCAAATTCATCCTTTGGCTGCAGAACCTACAAATCAAAATGTTATCATATAATCGGATTGCAAAGTCGTTACAGATAATTTCAACTCTAGCAATGTAGGTAGTTCCGATTGTCATGTAATTATGGATAAGTGTAGGCAACAATTCTCTTCTTTTGCCAACTTTAGAGTGAGTTTTCTATAAAAAAAAACACACACACACACACACTAATCTTGTAGCTAACTTAACGAGGGCTTCAAGATTTTACTCTTTCTCTTATGAGTTTCATTACATGCTCTCATATATTGTTTCAAACATTTTTGAATGAAATGATATTTCCTTTATGGTGTATTTTTTTATTTTAAAAATGATGAGTTTATATTTATGTTTATGATATTATGAATTATTATTTGTTTTCAATTTTAAAAAATTTGTAAACAAAATACTTAAATTTTTGCAAAGATTTATAAAGAAAATAAATTAAAATAATTCATAAATTATTGAATGTCATTAATATTAAAATAATTTTATTAAATAATAATACTATCAACATTATATGAAATTATTATTTTACTCAATTCATAAATTTATAAAATATTAAACATTTTTTTTAAACTAACGCTAAAACAAAAAAAAATCAACATAGTATATTTTAAAAAAAATTAAAGAAGTTATATAACCTTCCAAGACTTTGAAATTAGGTAAAAGGCTACGACTTCTGTTCGAAATAAAAAAAACAATAAAACATAAAATAATTATGTCTTAACTTACAATTTCATAAAAAAAAAACAGAAATCATGTAAATTATATGACTTGTGGCTTTCAAGTCGTAAACATCAATATCAATATGATTTATGCCATTTGAAAATTAATTTAAAAACTACCTATTTGATAAATTAAAAAAAAAAATTACCCCATTACGGTCAAAAGGCAAAATACATAAGACATATAAAAACTAGATAACCCGGGAATTTCTTGCTCAATTGTTTGTAACTCTTGTTTGTAAAATGGGAACTCGAATAAATTTTTACAAGAACCCATCAATCTCCTACAAAAAACGCTTAAGCATCTCCTCCGTTCTTCAGAACCTCCATGGTCCATTCTCTTTCCAACTCTCACTAACTCATTCAATGTTCTAACTTTATCAATTTTCAAATTCCATCTTACAACATCGCAGCCGGCAATGTTCCTCCCGGCGATCCACCGCATCCCACTCCCACCACCGGACTTAAATGCCGCTGGAATCCCGACGCGGTGACCGTGACGATGCCCCTTCCTCCATGTATTTTGTTTCAGAATAATCCAGACCCAATAGGGGGTACAGTTATGAAAAAGGTTAGTGTAAATAGTATTATATGTTTTGTTTCAAAATGGACAAGTCCAACAAGTAAGAGATGCAGTTTCAATACGATAGGTGCAAATAGTAGTAGTTATATTTTAGAGGGAAGGGGTGTAAGTATAAAACACGGGTGTAAATAGTATTTGTATCTTTTTTTTTTGTTTTGATTAGTGTTGGAATCGGGACAGAATAATTTAGCCCAACCAACCCGTAATAGCATATTGCCACATCAGCCAAGACGGGACGGGGAAGAGGCCACGCTTCTCATTGGGGCCCTTTTCTTTTTTTATACTTTTTTTTTTGTTTTTTTAATATTTTTTTAGGAAGATTCGGACAGGTATGACACCTACGATACTTTTCAGTTATTTATATTTTTTAGTTTATGGAAAATAAATGCTCCTTTATTTTTTCTTGGGTTATTGAGTATTTACATGAGCTGACACACCGGTGTTTCCTTTCCTAGGAAATTTAATGAAAATGTTATTAGCTGGCAGTCCATCTATTCTTCTAATAATTTCAATTATATTTATGGACACTTAGGTGATGAAGATACTCCTTCAGACTGTGAAGAAACACATACTCTTCTAAATTCTGGTTTGTTTCTCAATCTTCTAGTTTAAACTTCTGCTTTTGCATTTAATTTTTTTTCTTCTCATTTCCATTTAATCATTCATTACGCAATGTTTATTTGTCTTATTGAGTTTTTCTGCTCGCTTAAGGTCAAAAAGAAGAATTCGATGGAGTAAAAGAAGAGCAGAAATGAGCAGCGATTCCCAGTCCCTGAGGAACCTGTTTGTCTTATATGTGGAAGATATGGTGAATATATATGCAATGAGGTAAGTTGTTTGATATAAATATTCTCTTCAACTTGTACTTTTCAAGTTTCATTTTTCGGAATGACTCTAATATTTGTTTGCTTTCATAGACAGATGATGATGTCTGTAGCATGGAGTGCAAAAGTGAACTTCTGGAAATTCTTAAACTCAATGAGTTACTTTTACGTTTTATGTAATCTTTTTGTATGGAAGTTCTAGCCATTCTAACCCCAAAATATTCTCCTCTGCATTCCTAATATTTTTAGGGATCCTCCCACAAGTTAGAGATATCTCCTCATCTGGAATTAGTGCTGCTGTACCAGTTCCAGTTTATGGTGATGATACCTGGGATTATAATCAACATCACTGGTCCAAAAAGACATGTAGTCTTTCTACTTATCAAAGGATCTTTTTCAACTGTATAGAAAGTTTGGAAAATTCTGTTTACTTCTTGTCTTGGTAATTATATGTTTATGTTGTTATATGTAATAGACTAGCGTGATACTTGGAAAAATACTTAAGTAATCTTAGTTTACTTTCAAGTTTCTTTCTACAATATAATTTACCTATTCGTTTTTCATCCAGTCTTTCTTCTTCAATTTCCGTTGATATTCTGAAATGCATATGTTGTCTTGTTGGGTTGTTGCAAATGTGAATGATAAATATAAGTTTGAAAAAGTCCACATGCTTTGTGCTTAATGTTGAATTTGTGTATGTTCCTAAGGACAACTAATTGCTGAATGCTTCTATCCTTGAGCAAAGGGCCCAGAGAGATGTTTGCTAAATGTGTTGTTGAATGATTGTACATTTGTTTGATCTGCTGTGGAGATTTCCTTGTAAATTAAACAAACTCAGCAGATTTTAGTTGATTTTTGCAGATGCCACCAGATTGGTAGACTTGTTGGCTGCAAATTGTAACGTGTGTCGCAGATCATCAAATTTGGCAACATGCATTGATTGTAGTATTGTCCTTTGTGATGGGATAGCTGAATTTTTTTACTCTGGCTATGTATCTTGTTTTGAGTTATTGCAAATGATAATACGTAGCAGTTTCTAAGAATTCCTGTATCTCCCTCCCCCCATTCAGTACATTGACTTGCAAATATGATGATAATGAAGCATATGTTACCATATTCATAAGAATGGTGGTAGTTGATGCTGTGCAACAACAAATTATGGAAGATGTTTTTAATGTTCCCATTTTGGAACAGTGTTGCTCTGTTGAGTTGAGTGATATAGTAAGTAGCTTTTGCTGTCATGTGGTTTATGCACTTTTCGTTGGTACCTTAGTGTTGAGTTTTACTATGATTCATGCTCTTTTCCAATCAAATAAACTTGTGCTGAAATGTAACTTGATGCTACTCTTGTATATTGTAACTGTAGAACATATTGTAGAACAAAAAAAAAATGAATGGATGCAGGGATAAAATATGGAAATTAATCACACTTGAGAAAATGGCTTTTAATTGAGATAGAAAGATTACATTACTGTAATCCCTATACATTCTTCTCCATTATCTTTCTGACCTCCCCCATGATATTTCTGCTGTGTATTCTTGCATTCCAACTGATTCTAAGATACCTATTTTGTAGGGCAGGTCACTTGGATGAACATATACGAACACACCCTTCCCATCAAAAATATTATTCACACAAGCTTAAACGTCTGGTGAGTTTTCTTTGTTTACTTTACCATGCTTTGAATGAATTAAGGTTACAGTCTCACTTTCTTCTATATGATATGAATGTAGTTTAACACAAGTATTGAACATGGATGAGTTGGAGCTAAACCTTGTATCAGTCTTGACCATCAAATATATCATCTACCAATATAGCTCTGAAATCTAATGGAAGATATGATAATTTGATTCATACAGTCCCCCGTCACCTTTTTTTCCCCCTCCAGTTTATTCTTTTCTGCATTTTCCGTGTGTTTTTTTGCATGTCATGTATTTAGAAGAAAATGATAAATGAATTGTTTAAATTGCATAAACTTGTGAAGAACCAAACAAATAACGGGGGATGGATGGACTACTAAGTAGACCAAAGTTGAATCATGAGACCCAAGGATGTCATCAAGAATGTATCATGTCATGTGTGCATATACGTGTTTCATATGACACTTTTTACTAACAATTTTGTTTCATACTATATGCTTGTCAGATTATTTCAATCTGTGTTAATATAGGTTAAGTGCTGCAAGTCAGCATGCAAGGTCACTGACATCAAGGATCTCGTGGTTTGCCATTATTACTTTGATAAAGCCTTTGAAAAGTTCTATGATATGTATAATGCAACATGGTAGGTATCTTCGATTTGTCATATCATTGCCCTGTTTCTTAATCTACTGCAACAATGTGATTATATAAACATATATCTGGATTGGATTGTAATACCCAATCACGCTTCAAGTTTTGAACTTTTTGTCCCTTTTTATTTCTTTTCCATGAAGAATTTTGAAGGTGGAGAGCATTTATGGTCTATAATTTACTTTTGGACTATAAATACCAACTCCTGAGACTAACTTTGAGTTCATAGGATCGAAATATCAGTTGCTCAATATTTAACTGTGTTCACCCTTTATGTATTGTGAACTTTTATCTGCCTTTAGCTTAATACAAATTTGTCTATTGCTTGTCATGTGAAGGAAAGGAGCCGGGCTTGCAATTATATGGGATTCTATATGCTGTGAAGACCATTTCACCTACTAACTATCTGTCACTACTAAATAGGAGGAGTTTGGATCATAGATATCTTAGATGTTTTGGAGTTTTGGATGTCTGGCACAATGTTTCTTAATTATGTATATGGACTATGGTAAATATTTAAATAAAGAGTATCAAAATTTGTTACACTTAAAATCTGAGAGTTTTAATAACATAATAAGTTTTATCATATAAAACTAAAAATTTGAAATTTGATTTTTTTTTTTATGAAATTTAAGCTTGCCTTTATACTTTAAACTTTTATGTTATACAATTTTAGAGATGCCAAAAAAAATAAAGAATAATCATTGCATCTTTAATTTATTAATATGTCATTTAAAATTTTAAGAACATTTCTTGTTTTAGTGTTATTTAAAATTTATTAAATTTTAGAAAACATTGATAAAAGTTGTCACTTATTGTTTTTTTGTAATATAAACTTAACGAGATAGTAAAATTCTTGAAAAAAATGATCAAATCTCGTGCCCTTGCACCATATTTTTGTAAAGACAACATGGGCATCTGACTTGCGTACTATTATTCATGCCCATTTCTTTATGTTGCTCCCCTCACTAATTTCTTTTGTACCCTTAGACCAGGCACAGGATGAATTGCTTGAATGCAAATGTGGAAGAAAGTGCATACATTTTAAAAAGCGATGGCCATAAAGGCAAACGTACGTAACTTAGTGGTTTCATATTTTGACGGTTGAAAACCCTTCTCATTGCAACTAACAGTTAATTTTGTAAGTTTGTAGCTAGTAACTGCTTAGAAGTTTATTAATCTGTTAGATTGTTATTAATAACGTATTTGGAAATGATTTGGTAACGTGATTTATCCCATCCCAGTCAATTAAGACGTGAAAAATCACATCCAATGTGCCGTTGTGCAGTGCCGGCCCTGGGCCAGGGCAAACGGGGCACCTGCCCAGGGCCCAATTATTTTCTGTTTATATGTAGTGAGTAGTGAGTACAGCTGTAGCTAGCTAGCCGTTGGCTTACATTACGTATATTGCGGAAATTGCAGAAGGAAGTTACGGAACCCACATATTTGATTGGTTTACTAAAAATATTTTTTTTCATCCAA
>PYAF01004847.1:1457012-1475277 GCA_007407185.1 Glycine tomentella | reverse complement strand
TTTTGCGTCAAGAAATGTCCGAAGGAAATGCTTTTTATAAAGCATTATATGTATCTTTAATATACAGTTTTGAAAATTATTTGGGATGTAATGAATTTTTATATTTTTTTAATATTATTTGTATTTCAAAAAAATTGTGTTAGGGGCCCATTTTTTACACTTCGCCCCGGGCCAAAGAATTTTCAGGAACGGCCCTGCCGTTGTGTTTCCAAACACACAGTGCAAATGTTTTTTTTTTTACATTAGTCAGTCCAGATTAGCCTTTGAGTAATATATATTGGTCACAACACTAGTTTGCAATTCAATATTTCTACAATTTTTCCAGTTCCAAATTCATCAAAGTTCGTAAGTTGAACACATTGTTCCAGAGTTTTGAATTAAAATTTTGAAATTGCTCTTCATATGTGATCAATGGATAATGGGATGAATATCTTGCTCAATTCTTCGTTCTTCTCTAAGGTCAACTAATCATTATCAATTAATTAAAAATTATGATTAATGTAATTTTTAAAGTAATTATTATAAAACTAATAAATTATACATGATAATCTGCTATTGAAGCAAAAACTTTTTACACTATCGATCCGACGTTATTAGGAATATTTATTTTGACAAGTCGAGTTTATATTCAAATTTTCATCACTTTGTAAAAGCAAAGAGTTAGGGATATGAACTTCATCTCAAAACTCCCTTTGCATCACACACAAAAAATGCTAATGTATACTTTCTTCTTTTGTTTAGACAGAGAATGTTTATAAATTACACTTTAGTTATGACTCTGTGTTAAGGAAATTATAGTTATAACTTACTAATGAGCTTCTTTTAAAATATAAGTACGTATGTTAACCAACAAACATTTCCTAACATAAATCAACATTTTTTAAAATTAATAATAATACATCAACAAATTATACTTCGAATGTATTCTAAGATAATCTAAATTGTAATTCTTAATATATATATATATATATATATATATATATAATCTATTTTTTTATAATGACTGAAACATAATAAACCAATAAATTAATTATATAATAACTAAATAATCTAACCTCTAATAACATATTTTATTTTAAAAAATGTTCGTAATATATTTTATAAAATACATTTTTATTATTGACTGAATTTTGTTGAAAATTATAAATCTTTAAAAATAACTTGTTATTTAATGAATATCTTTTGTAATATTTAAATAATAGTTAAACATACGTTAAAAGGAGTATTGACCTGGTTTCGTCATCCATCGGAGGTTAGGGTTTCGCAGAGTACAGAAATTCGCAAATTCCTCCTCCATCTTTTAGATTCGTCAACCGCGCGCAGCACTGCACAATAATCTTCATCGCCCTTTAAATTCTCAATCTTCATCGCTAGCAATCGAGAATGGGAGGGCACGGAGGTCTCAACATTCTCCCCCAAAAGCGATGGAACGTTTATAATTTCGAGAACAGAGAGAAGGTCCGTCGCGACGAAGAGCAAGCCGCCAAGGAGGAGCAGCTCAAGCGCGAAGAGGCCCGGAAGCGCGACGCCGAGCTCCGCCTCGACCGACTCCGCGTCGCCCGAGGCTTGGCGCCGTCGATTCCGCCGCCTCCCGAATCCGAACCTCAGCCTTCCTCCCGCTCCGAACCCGAGCCTTCCTCCGACCCTGGCCACATCAACCTCTTCGAAGGGATCAAGATTTTTGACCCAATTCAGAAGGACGATGCTGCGGAAAGGGATTGGGTGAAGAGGAGGAAGAAGATTGAGAAGGGAGGAGGACCCAAGCCCAAGCCCACAGTTGCTGTGGGCCCGGAGGATGAGAAATATAGGCTGGGCTATGGGCTTGCGGGGAAGGGGGTTCAGTTGCCGTGGTATCTTCGGAAGCCTGATGGTGAAGGTGTTGGTGATGATAACAAGGATGAAGGTGGTGACGTGGATCGGAGAGAGAATAAGGGTGAGAAGAAGAGGAAGACTATGGAGGAATTGAGGGAAGAGAGGTTGAAAAGGGAGAGGAAAGAGAAGGATAGGGAGAGGGCTTTGAGACACGAGAAGATGCAGAGTCACAGAGATGGTTCTGGTTATGGCAGTAGGAGGAGGTTCACCAGATGAACATATGTTTTTTGTGTTCTTTTTCTGAACTGATTTTGATTTCTCTGAAGTTTGATGTAATTGGAAGTTATGTAATTTGGATTCAGTAGTATTTTATAAGGGATGTGATAGGTTTATATAGTTAATCAAAGTGGTTTGGTTTTCTTTCATCAAGTTATTTTATGAGCTGATGCATTGATACATACACGGATGATTCCTTTGTTTAGAAAATTTTAATGCAAAATTTGCTTTTAGCTTGCAGTCTGTCTATGCTTATGATTTTCAATCAAGGTTTCGCAGTTTTGTTGTATTTCTTGATATTGTGAACAAATGAGGTGGCCGCAATTGCAGTTGTGTTAGCCAACACTACAAAATCTTTACTGGTTTGTTTCTCATTCTGCAAATCTAAACTTATGGATGATATGCAGAACCTATGTACTACATTCTCTTAAATAATAAGGCATTCTCATTCTCTAGAATCTCCTGTTCTATCTTCCTCTAAATCTCTCCTGCTAAATTCAACACTCTTCATGCATAAAAAGTTTGCCTTGTTCTTTTTTATAATTATTTATTTATTGATTTACTCATTTGTGTTTTTTAAATCATCTAGATCACACTGGGAATAGATCATCTAGTTCCATCCCAAAGGAATTTTGTGGATTACCACTGTATAGGTTTCAAAATCTCTTGTTTGCCTCATCTCGTATAATTATTTTTCTTCTTTCGGAAAATAATTGAGTATGCCTGATATGCGTCCATAAATGGCTGCTATGGGATTTGTTTGGTTCACCTTCTGCACTGTTGTTTTCTATTTCAATGCTGTCATTTCCTAAGATTGATTTATTGGCCCTACTCCATAGCTGAATTTGAAACCTGACTTTAAAAATTCATATTCATATTCATATGTAGTACATTTTGAACTTAATAGTTTGTACTCTTCCTTGCTGAAGTGTATAATCAAATATTGTCAGCTAGTGGAATGTTGTAGAAAGGAAAATTCTTTAGTGTTGAAGTATCAGTTTGGAAATGGGATTGTTGTTTATAATTATTGGCTGTAGTTTTTACATGTTAAAATTTCTCAGCTGCGATATTCTAGTTTTACTGGCACAGTGACAATGTAGAACTATTTTAGATGCGTAAGCCCTCCGAGCTTGAATTAGAGGAGGACAAAAGGTAGTAAATTTGTGAAGATTACAAAAATAAAAATAACTATTGATGACTAAGAAGTAAGAAATCATGCATAAACTGATTATGTAAAGCTGGTTTCCCACTTGCACATATAAGAATTATGAAAGTGGATTGTAAGATGGCACCAGATTGATAATGATGATACTTAAAAAGCGTGTGCTGTGGCTGATTTTTTGGATTAACAATGGGATTGGTTTCTCAGTTTTCATTACTTTGTTTAATGAAATAGCATATTGTATTGTTTTGCAGGCAATGATGGAGATAAGTGTTATGGATTTATTTATAAACTTCTTCTCCATATATTATTTCACTCTGGATTTTTTCTTCATGGGATGGGATTCCCCTCCCCCTTTTCAACAATATCACGATATTGTGAAATTTGGAGTTTGAGTGCTGGACAAATCTGCTCGAGCTTCTATCTCTAATAGTTTAAAGTCCTTGCTGTGTAACCAATTATGAAAAAGAAAAGGAAATTATATATTTATTTGTCTTTTATTTAGAGATTTTCAAGCATGTATTAGCTGAATCAAATGCCTAGCCAAGTTTTGATCATTGCCTCGTATTTGAAGAAATTATCCTTATTAGAATAATGCAATTGTTGCATTTGAGAGGAATCTCCAAACCTGTGATGGTCAGGAACCGTGACGTTAATGCTAATGGTCAATGTTCAGATCGCTTTTATGTATACTCTGCATTCATTTTTGAGGTTAACATTCGTAGAAATTCTCCCATTATTCTAATGAAGAGAAATTAATATTAAGAATGGATAAAATAAACTTCCCCATTAACCTAAGGACTCACGGATATCGGATGAGCAAGCTGCTCCATAACTATCGATCAAGTTTTTTTTTATATGTAACTATCCATAAAGTAATTGCTTTTTAAGACGTAATTTCCTTGTAATTGGCGCTTAATCCCATTTTGAACAGGATCATTACAAACAATAAAAAAAAATTAGGAATATTTTTTATAGAGTCTTCCGACTATTCAACACAACTATCAAACATTCGAACTTGAGATGTCTGATTAAAAGAAAATAATATTGCATCAATTAATTTAAACACTTGATGTTTGAAACGATATTTTTTAAATTAATATAAATATTTTACTTTTTTTCCCTTCCCTTTTCAAGTTAGACATTTCGTGGACGTCTAACGTACATGCTTACACATTTGATTTATTCAGTAGATTACACATTCGATGGTCACCTCCATAATAAAAATGGAGTATATCGTTGGCAAGCTGTTACAACGTCTTTTCCCGTTGTATTTGACGTCTAAGGATAAACGTTTCTATAATTGATTACGAATCCCATTGGTAAATAAAATATAACTTTATGCATGCTAGTCTTCATTGGTTTCTATCAGGTAATCAGTTTTCAATGGTAATCTATAGTTTGAACTAATCTATCTCCAGTTAAAATCATAAAACAAGTTTATCTGTTAAAAAAGACTGATTAAACTTGGTTGGTGGAATGTGCCAGCCAATCTCTTATGTGAAATCAAATGCTTGGTAAAGGGTTTGCGTATGGAACCATTGAATTATTCAAACTATAATTGTTTATCCAAACATGACATAATTGAATAGAAGGTTTTAGTTTCAACTAATCCTAGTACGGCAACTTTAAAACGAGAAGCTTATGAAGAAAATCGTTATGGGTCGGTAAGAGAAGCACTCAAGCACATAATCAATCATATGACCATTAACAAAACAGAGATTTGCATGAAGGCTACCACAAAAGATAAACGTTCCCTTTTACACTTAGAGAACTTGACACTCCCTTCGGTATGTTTACTGTAATACTATACAATTCATTCTCCATAGTTTCAGTCTAAATCTTAATACCTGTCTCCTGTCTTTAGATTGTTCGTTCCTATTCCTTGAATGTTTGTTAATCCAATTCTGTTCCACACAATTGTTTCAATTTTTCAGAATAAGCTATTATTGTCATAATCAAGGGTTTTAACTCAATTGAACATTGTGTGTGAGTTGTTGTAATGAACTCTGATATCTGAGTTCAATTCTTACTAATCAAAAGAAAAAAAAAAAGTTATCATTGTAATATCACAAATCACAAATTAGATGATTGTAGACATGCCAAGTTCACTGCTTTGTTTTGTAATGGTTGATGAACAGTTTCAGGTTGTAGTGATAGCAGCAAATATGGGGTGCGATGGGTGCAGAGGGAGAGTTTCCAGAGTTGTATCTAAAATGACTGGTAGGTTTTGAACTCTGCTTTGTCTTTTGTGGAGAAATGTAAAATTGTCATCCCAGTTGGCTTCAAAGCTATCTTCAACCTAACCAACTGGTTAAACTAATCATTTGATCAAGTGTTGTTTAGGAATCAGTCTCTCTCTCTCTCTCTCTCTCTCTCTCTCTCTCTCTCTCTCTCTCTCTCTCTCTCTATATATATATATATATATATATATATATATATATATAAAAGCGTTATGATTTTACTACAAATCTTTTGCAAACTTTACGAAGAAAATATTAAACGAAAAGTAAATATATTTAATGTCTTGAAACATATCTTCTTTATCTAATAAGTAAGAGCATTAGTTAGAAATTATAAAAAGATTTAATTAGAATTATTTTCAAAAAAATAACTTCACATAAGAACTAATTCCTAAATGAATCTCAAAAGTCAAAAGACCAAATGGTTTGTTTATAACTTTTTAATATACAAAAAAAAAAAAGTGTTCTATTTTATTAACCTATCTGTGCCATGTCACCTAACTTGCTTGTGTCATCTTAACTTTGTAATCATCTTCTCATTCCCCAAATTTTAGTCCTTTATATTGTAAATTAATCAAACACCTCTTATGATAATCACATTATTTAATTTATAGTAACATTTTTAACTCTTGATTTATCATCTTTTACTTTCTTGATTGATTAATGCATTTAATTTTACTCTCTCTCGTGGATTAAGTTATCCTTCTTGCATTTATTTTATCTTAATTGCACCAAAAAGAATTCTTTCAAAAAGAATTCTTTTTTTTTACAAGGGAACAGAAAAGAAAATCTAAGTAAACAAACTCTAATTTATATGTTAAATTTAAAGTGTAAGAAGGAATATTCAAGAATTCATTGTTAAACTAAAATGAATTGTCATTGTGTTGCAAAACTATTACTTGCAGGGTTGACAGAGTACACAGTTGATGTGCGCAAGAAAGAAGTAACTATTAAGGGAGATTTCATAGCAAATTGCAATTTCCAGAATGAAACCATTAGAAGAAACACCCTGCAGAGTGCGAACGATCCACCCAATTCCGTGTCTATGTTTTTAACTCACTCTGACAAACATTAATCAATCGTTAACAAAAGGCTTATCCTAGTTAGGAAGTTTAAACTATAAGGCTCTTTGATACGAGATTAATTCATTTATTTTACTTCAGTTTAGCCATTTCATCATATGCTCCTAAACACAAACAATTAAAAATTTAAAATAACATTAAGTAGTGTATTGAATGAGGATTTTAAAATATTTTCTTTTATAAAAAAAGGTAATGTATTATTCAATCAGGATTTTTAAATACTATAAATAAATCTTATGGTATTCAATTACGATTTTAAAGATTTTTTACATGACAAAAAAATCTAATAGTATTCAATTAAAAAAAATTAACTTATAAAAAAATCTTTTGATATTAAAAAATATATAAATTTTGGTGAATTATTTTTTAAGAATGATTTTTATATATTTTATCAGACTTTTTACTATAAAACATCTATCAAACAAATTTTACCCAAACTCTTGAGATTTTACTAGACTTTTTTCTTTCTTTTTTTATTAGTTATCAGACTTTTTTTTCTCTCATCACACATATTTTCTGTTCTCTTTAATATTTTTCAAAATGTGTATATTTCTCATATTCTTTTGGAATAAAAAATGTCAAATATACTCCTCCCTCACTTTTCCCTTTATTTTCTAAATTAAATGAATGTTTGTCTTACATGATAAGACTAACTATACTTTTCTTTTAACAATTATGTCCATCACATGATCGATGTAATACTTTTGTGATTTTTACTTTTAATTTTGTCATCCACGTAACTCATTAACTCTCTTGTTAGTTTTCACTCTCACTACTCCTTTCTAGTATATGCTTATTATTGCACCCCCCATTTGAACATGTCATTAGATTTATTATGAAATAATTGTATTAATTAAAAAAAAATAGAAAACTATTGCATAATTTTAAATCTATTGTTCAAATCGAAAAGTGAGAACAAGAAGATATTACTGCAAAAAAGGCTAGTATAAGATGACATAAAGCTAGAATCAATATAGTTATTAAAAGATTAAAAAAATTATGTGGTTTTACTTTTTTTTTATCCAAATCTCATTATTTTGAATGTGTTTTTAAAAATTCACATAATCATTTAAAATCTTATAAATCTATAAAATCCTTTCATTCAAATTATCATAAAAGTTATAATATTTCTACGTAATGTTTAAAATTCACAAGACTTTTTTTATATTATTTTTTTTTTAAAAATCCTAATCCAATATAACCCTAAAACAACTTCTACGAGGATTTTGTAGGCTTTGATAATTTATTTTATGTATCTTGAGTTTTTAATTGGTTGTGTCTAATAAGTACTAAATTGCTCTCTTTTCCTATAGGTTTCTTAGAAGTGATAACAAATAGAAAAGAGGCGAATTAGAGAGGATGCATTCAATCAAATTGTGGATATGCTTTGTTCTGAGATTGGCACTAATTAATTAGACTTAAGGCAATATAATTCTTAGCTTAGTTATTACATATTAGTAAGTAGAAAATAAGATCTGGTCGCGGTATAGACTAGAATAGAGGACCGAGACAGTAACCATGATAAAATTGAGATCATAATTATATGTGAACTTTTTTGTTTCTCACGGAGTTCAAATTCAAAGAAATCAATGTCAAATTAGACTCGGTAAAACAGATTCAAATTTATTAAGAAAAAATTATTGAAAATATAACTAAAATTTGACACAATCAAATTGAATTATATTTTTCAGCTCATTATGCTGTTAACGAACCAAGTTACATGTTGACACAGCTTGTTAAAGGATGAAGATGCTCTCAAATAGGGTTTACTTGAGATATAATATGGATTAATATATAGATAAATGACTATTATTCTAAATCGCTGAACTAACCTGCACTAAAAAAGTGAGAGATAATATACACATCTAAGTCTGATAACACAAATGAAAGGCTGTGTGAGCATTTCATGATAATAACTTTGCGTATCATCTACAGTAACGAAAGAACCTACGTTATAACAGTTATAAAAAAGGATACGTTTCACGCCAATACTTGAAAGAAAACCCCCTAGTAAAAAAGACTAAAAAACTATATTCTATCATCTAAAGGTCATTCTTGACATGAAAAGACGATAGAGAGTCCATGAAGAATGATGTTATTCGTGGTCATCATTGACAACTTGACATTTCCATGTAGTCACTAGACGAACCACAAAAAGAAGAAACAAGAAGCTTCCCCTCTTTAAGTTACAAAAAGAATGCATGTTACCGAAAGTATGAGTCAGTTCACAATATGATTAACCACAGACCCACAACTTCCCCTAATGTTTTCTACCTCCAAAACGTTATCCACCCAAAGAAAAGAAACAGCAAAAATAAAAATAAAAACCAACATCTGCTGCATTGACCTATTTTAACTTTCCTCATAATTGCTTGAATAGTCAGGAACAGAGAAACTAAGATCGAAAACTATGGTGAAAGATTGAATCGCAGAAATGCTTAGGTCTTCTTCATGAGATATCCCATAATTATGCCAAGCAAGCCAATTAATACGACAATGACAAATGAGACTCCACCACGACTTTTGTTGCCTTCCCTCTTCAGTAGCTCCTACAAGTAGTAAAATTATTGCATTAAGTGTTTCATTACACGTCCAAAGCTGACAATAGTATATAATCCAATACAATGGTTGCAGAATATAAAAAGGCACTTTCTTTAATACTAATGAAATCATACTCAGTTTTTCTAACGAAAACACAATCGGTCACAATTCAGGCTAAAATCTTGGAAGACTGTTGTTTCAACATAAAATGATAGGAAAGTAACTGACAGGAAGAGTTGCATTTCTAGCAGATTGCAGAGGAGAAAAAAAACTATTTAACACAACCTAGGGTAAAGTCTTAGCTATGAAACAACATGAAACACAAATAACAATCATGTCCATCACAAATATTCATAAAACTGAACTACTGATGCAGAAAATCTACGTTCATCAGCTTTCCTAACACCAAATAATTGAACCTCACAAACACTAACCAATGTCATGAAAAAGAACAAGACATATCGAATACCCAAAAAAATATTTTTCACAAAGAAAACAAGATCATGGTTCTATTTAAGTCATTCTCCTCAAGTTACCTTGAGAAGACCAGACACTTTTTCCCCACATCTAACACAGAAAATCATTTGTTTGCAGTTACTTTTTAGTTCAAGCACGGTTTCAAAATAAATATTTAGAAAGTATATCCGATGATGTTTCAGAGACTGAGACAATATAAAAACATAATATCCAAGGCAACCACCACAATCAGAAGCAGAATCATTCTCTTTCTATAGAAGGGAGCTCATATTCCAGATTAAAATCACTCCATCACCAAAAGGAAAATAAATATAGATTAGACAAATAAGTAAATAAAATTATCAATGACATACTGTAAATCCTCACCAGTTCCTGGCTGAGCTTGCTATTTTGTTGAATTGCATTATTCTTTTCTTCAGTCAGCCTTGAGATAAGAGCTCTAGCCTGCAACAAATCAACTATAATCAAAATAAAGTTGCAAAACAAAACAATACCAACTCTAGAAGTTACAGGCTGGAGCAAAGTTACAGCACATAACCAAAAAGAAGAGTTTAAATACAATGGGTCCATTTTGTAATGGATTAGAAGGGAATGAGAGTGACACATTGTTAATGAATATATAAACACACATACACACCCCACTACGGAGTAGGGAGTAATAATAATTGAAGAACCGTGCCTTTTCTCTAAAAAGACACTGTTCTTTTTAACAGGGAAGATTTATGTCTTGGATTGCATTTTAATTTGTTTCTCATTTTAGTTGCAAAAACTATAAGCCTGATCACTTCCATATTTGTAGTTATATTATTTCAGATTCAAATAGAAGCTAGAATTGCATGATCCAATCACTGGTAATTTCAACTAACGATAACAAAAGTAGAAAGAATGAAGACATATTCAGTTAAAATAGCACTGGGCTTTGAGTTGTAACAACAAAAACCGCCACTTTGTTGTTCAAATTTGTTATTCATGACATACTGGAGCCATCCCAGTGGTAAATTTCTTTGAGTATCCTCAATAGAACGCAAGGGGGACGGTGTGAAAGACATCCTAGGATTAGAAAGTAGCTTGAGGAGGAGGGATAAAAATGGTTACATTTTTTATTAATTGAATTTTTAAAATAAAATATTTATCATTTATTCCTTAATTTCATTCTATTTATTCATCAATGACATGCCACTCTCAGTCACTTCTGATCAATTCTAGAATAGATCAGCACCCCATTGTATTTACCCTTAAAAGAAAAATAATAAACACAAATATCTTCTCCTTTTGTTTGTCATTTCTTTTTTCTGTCAATCTATGATTGATAAGTCATGCATTAAATTAAAAGTCATTCTTGTTAACACTTGAAAACATGTCCATCAGCATTGAATGGTTTGCATTATGTATCTATGTTCTTTCATATTAAATGGTTTGCTTCGAAAGTTCAAAATCAATAAAAACTGTGAATAGCTTCGGATGAAAATAAGGCTTTTTGAAAAACTATCAAAAAAACAATTTACTACCAACCAATGAGTCTGTGTAAGAGCAAGAAATCTCTAAAGCCTCAATTTACTACTGTTGTTAAAACCTTCAATTTACAAAAACAGGCATTGCAAACCCTTAAATACAACTCTTGGCATCAGAATTTTCTTCTAATTAATATGCTCCAAGTGAGACCATGATGTTGGTTTTGTAATAACATATTAAAAAAAAAAAAAAATCTAGAACTTTCTAGTTTACCTCTGCAGATCTGTCTTGAGATTCAGGTCGCTCAGTAAATCCTCTTGCTGCCTGAAATACACAAGAAAAAGCATCCCAATTTATATCCTCAGAATTTTAAGGGGAAAAACGAAGGTTTGCCTAAAACAGAATAATTTAAGAACCCACTTGTGTGAAATCAGAATCATTGGCATTTCCATTCTCTGAAACGGAACCTCTAGGTGAGGATCCTTCCTCCGAACCTTCTGGGACTGGAGACGGTGGTTGAGGTGGAGAAACATACAGCACTCTCAATTTGCACTCCTCAACCACATGCCCTGCCTCCTTGTTGAACTAGACAACAATACCAATTGCGCAACAAATCTTTATAATTTCATACAACAAACAGAAATCAAATGAAAACGCAAAAGCAACCAGCACAACACATATACCATGTCTGCAGTGATATCCTTCGGACTGGTACCATCAACAGTTTTTACACTCTGAAGAAGAAACTTATCCTTGCATTGCATATCAGCAGGAGCCTCTTTTTGCGCTTGCATGGTAACTTCCATTCACACACCAAAAAAAAAAAAAAAAAACCCCAATTCATTACTCGGCCATAAAGCATAACTACCAAAAAAAAAAAAAAAAGGTAGCAAAATGGATTCAGAATAATCATATTAGTACCGATAACATCACACGTAGATCGAGGCGTGACAATCCCAGTGTTCGGACGAACACAATACTTCTTCGGATTGGTTGTTTTCACCTGAAAAACAAACACGCAAAATTTTCCAAACTTATCTCACAAACACTGCAAAAAAAAGTGCCGTTTCAATCCTACATTACGCTAACTTGACACGGTTAAATCAAAATCACCAGATCTCACGACAGAAGCAGAGAAACAAAATCCACGATCGAACTAATTAAAAACAAAGGCGCAAAAGAGAGAATTAGGAAACGAAAATTAATTAAAATTACCTTGAAGGCTACATAGCTATCGGTCTTATTGGACAATTGAAGAGTACATGAGATCTGCTTCTTCAGCTCAACTAAAAGAAGAATAAAAAATGGAAATGAGAGAGTTGCCATGGAAACCCTAGAATTAGAATAAAAGAAGAAGAGAAGGGAAAATGGAAACTCACAACGGAACTTGAGTTCGAGAGGTTCGATGTTGAGAAGCTCCCCAGTGCTCATGTTCGAGATCTATCGATCAAGACGAGATCCAGAGGAATTGGAATTGTGTGAGAGATCACAGGGGATTCGCTTTTCTTCTCTCTTTTTTCTCTGTGGTGGAGAAAGTGGCAGTATCAAAGTGCGTTCAAACTTGGACACACACACCGAATAACAAAGAGTTTTGGAATTCAGTACCCACCCACCTCTCTGCTCGCCACCAAACCTATACAAATATATAAAATTAAAAAACACACGTTAGACTAAATATTCAAATTCATTTTTAAAATATGAAAAATATAAATTTATTTTTTAAACTATAAAATAAGTGATAAATTGTTCTTGTTATTAATTTGTGAGATAATTTTATTATTAAATTGTTATATTTAAAAATTAATTTAATAATAAATTTTATTTTTTAGAATTAATTTAATATTAAGATGTAAAGTTTAAAGATTAATTTAACATGAAATTATTCACATGATTAAATTATCATATTTTTTGTATATTTAATAATTAAATCTGTTTTTTTATATTTTAAAGACCAATTTATGATTAAATAAAATGGTCATATGATAAAAAAAACAAGTTAAGACTTAATACTATAATTAGTTAAGAAAGAAAAATTGTTAGTTAACCTACCTCGGTGATGTAATTTATATAGAGATATTATTTTTATTTTTCTACAAATATACTAATTTTTCAACTTGAAAACAACTTTTATAGTTACATGAAATTAATTTGAGTGCAATAAAAAAACAGCTCATCCTAAAAAGTGCTTCGAATTCAAAAGGCGCATGCTCCCTTCTTACTGACAGCACAGCTATGCGCTGGCGCTCAATCAGTAGCCCTGGCGCGTCACTTGGCTCCTCGCCTCTAAACTTGGATCTTTAGAAAAAATAAGGTTCTGGAAATTGAGTACGGTACATAGATGTCCTTGGTCCCTATACTTTAAAATAGGTGAATTTAGTCTCTGCATACTAACAGAGTTAGCTCCATTTCTAACGTCGTGATTTGTGGCAATCTAAATATAATTTATGAAGATTTAAAATCCCGAGAAAAGTTATTCAAAATCATTGATGATTTTTATCGCCACAAATTACAAACGTAATTGCCCAACTCCACAAATTGAAGTAATAAATTGGTTGAGATGTATTCTTTTACCATTTTCATCCAACGCCTGATACCTTTTGTCTCCCTTTCCTCCTATTCTCGTTCATTTTTCTCATCCGCTTCTTCTTCTTCTTTGCTTGAATGCTGACAACATCAATTTTCATACAACTCACAAACACTACCCCTAAATCAATGTCTTCTCCAACAACTACTAATTCACTCTATTCGATTTTCCTCACACCACAAACATCTTAACTTACTAATTAAATCTTGTATTCTAAAACAATCCATGTTTGTTTTTCGATCGAAGCCATGCAGTTACAAGAAAACAACACCTCTCACATTTTCTCACTTCAAGCAATTGGTGTTCAACTTAACACTCATCGATAACTCTCTATGTCCTCCATATTGTTGCCTCATTAGGATTTAGAAAGGCTATAATGTTGCTTAGTTCGGGGACCACCTGAAGTGTGGTTCGGTGACATGATTGTCATTTGCGCAAGGAATTCCAAATTTGAAGCTGCCACTTGCACCCTAAATTCTAGCAATTTGAAGGAAGGGTGTTAGGGTGGCTCCAATTTGGAGTTTGAATATTTTGTTTAAATTCAAATAGTTGATTGATGCTTGAATAATTGATTTAAAAGGCTTGTGGTATGCAGCTGTATTTAGACCATCACACATCACGACATTAGAACCAAAACTAACTCTATGGACTGAAATTCACCCGTTTTTTTAATGTATAGGGAACCAAATATGTCAATTTAAAAGTTTAAAGAATAAGATCATAATTGATTGAACTGAAAATATATGAACCAAAAATACATTATATATATATATAATCATTATTGTCAGATAAGTTTGTAATTATCTAACAAATCATATCTATTATGATTTCTAATTGATCCTTTAAAAAAATTGATTAATTAATAGAGTGTAAATTTTTTACACTAACAATATGCAAAAGTAAATTCTTTTTTTATTTGCTTTTGTAAAATAATCTTAATTCTATTTTTTTGTCTAATTAGAAATTAAAGATAATATTATTTACCATTTTCCAATTATGTCTTTGTTTTTATCTAATTATTAATAGTGTACATATTATAAATAAGACAAATAATAATAAAAGTTATATTGAGAATACTTAAAATAATTTTAATATGAACAAGAATATTAGTTATATTTTTATTACTTGAGAGACTGAGTTTTTTTTAAGTGGAAATATGAAAAATAGATGTATTATTATTTTTAAAATATTAAATATATAAATACATGCATATATTTAATGTTTTTAATCACTGTGGTAATTAATATTGTTGATAATATATATTTTTTAGGTTGGAGATTACGAGTATTCTAATTCTATTAACTTAAAGACTAATCTCACTTGTCATTATTAATTTAAGAAAATTTTGCATATATAGAATGAAAATCAAATAGGAATTCTCTCTTTAAATAAATGATTTTCACTCAAACTTAACAAAAACTTACACTCAAATAATATATAAATACATGTGTATATTTAATGTTTGTTTTCTTCTTTAATAAGATGTACCAAAAAAGTACCTATAATTAAATTGACATGATTTTCACAATTCGTTTGCAAAACTTTCATATTGACCCGTCAATAATAAATCGAAGGTGATGAATTCGATTTCCAAAAGTGTAAGTTTGAAAAAACTTGACTACTTGAGGACTCAGCAGCCAGAGTGCAGAGTTTTCAAAATGAACTATAAGTAGATAAATTTTAAATAAATAGGTTGTGGCCTTTAAAGACAAAGAAAGCTGTTTTATGGTACTAGTACGCCATTTTTCTTTTTCATGTAATATTCATGTTCATCATTTATAGTTTCCAGTGTTCACAAATGCTCCTATAATTTCAAGTCCAAATCATAATTCATAAGAAATCACAATATTTTTTTATTCCTACAAATTAAATACGATATTAAAAATTTTATGACATTCATACTCAAATAATTGAGTAGACCTCTTTAGTATAAATGACAGTATCTTACTAGTTTAGTTCAGTTGTTTATACTGTTCAAATAATATGTCAATTCATTACCAATCTTTTACTATATTCGTTCACTGGAAAAAATCTTCAATAGATCTAAATTCGTATATAAATTAATGTGAGAATGACATGTGATGTCAATAGTCTAATATGTTAGGTGGAACTCAATTAATAATTTTAGAAAACATTTGATCTCAACTTTGACGTAATACAAACAAACTGGATGGATGATAATCACAATAAGAACATCTAATATATAATTAAGAAAAATTATATTAATCTGTCTGAATGGGATAATACTTTAATTTTAGAAAGGAAAATTTAAATCATTAAGAATAATTAAATTGTGAAATTTGCATCCATTCCGATGAATCATAAACTAAACAGAAACAGATTATATGATGATTGGATTTTTTGTTTATAGTATTCTTTTTTCTATTTTGATGATTATATATTGATAATGTAAAATAATTTTATATTATTAATTATTTATAAAATTATTATTAATATGAAAATGTAAAATAATTTTATTTAAAATAATTATTATAAAAATTAATAAATTTATCTTGTAAAGTTACTTGTAATTAATTAATGTAAAATGAGTGTATATTATTATTGTACAGCTTTTCGTTCACTTAAATAACTTTTGTTATTTATTCATAACAAAAGTTATTTAAGCCTTTATTTATTTATTTATAGAAA
Organism: Glycine tomentella; assembly: GCA_007407185.1. Taxonomy (NCBI): domain Eukaryota; kingdom Viridiplantae; phylum Streptophyta; class Magnoliopsida; order Fabales; family Fabaceae; genus Glycine; species Glycine tomentella. The sequence goes on along the minus strand of PYAF01004847.1, from coordinate 1,458,999 downwards.
TATTTAATTTCATTATAAAAAGATATTATTGGTCTTGGATGGATTAGCAAGAGAATCTCGCACGCTTTCTTAGGTATCTCCGCTTCCCTTTGCTAGCAAACCTGGAGTCTGTAGGTGCCACTCTGCTTTGCGGCAACCTTTTGGCATTTACGAAGTTCCCAACGCTGTTTGGTAGGGGCCACAATTAATTCACCTTTAATCCTGCCCAATATCGTTATTAACTTATTATTATATTAGTACAAAAAACGCAGCCTCAGCCACAAAGTTAATTGTGACGAAAGTGAATGAATCATTACTCGAAACAAAAAAAATTCTATCAACTCCCTTCTTATCTTTAAAGCTAATTCAATGATTGCTTCCACGTTGACAAGGAGGCTAGTATAAACAATAAAATATTTGCTGTCGAGAGGATCCTTGTTTCTGCTTATCCTATATAATATGTTTGAAGGGGTCTTTAAGAGGACCTAATTATAAAAAGCATTCCAAACTTTTAAATAAAATTTCAATTTTGAGTAATAAATACATAAAATAAAGAATATTTTTTACTTAATAATCTCTATTTATTTATACAAATCTTGTTGGACCTTAGTCCTTAGACCTTCGCGTGTAAATTATCATCTAGATAATTCGTCTCCCAAACAAGATTTGGCATCCTAATTCTACGGTTTGTCTATGATCTTAATTGCTTTGTTCTTATCTAGGCTGGTTAGGTATCCGACTATCTTAACCAGATACTTATATGGTATATTTGCTATATTAATTTCCTTGTGTTTTCTTCGTTGATTGAAAGACATAATCCAACTTAATCTTTAGTTAAAATAAGATAAATGTGAAAAATGAAAATATTAAGTAGGGTGTGCAAAATAGTAATGTAAACTAATAATGCATTTGATTTTCATTATACTTTGTGTTGTTTCAACTGTTAATTATCACGATCAATAATAAATTATAAACTAAATAATCATTCACGAATCACGATTTATAAATATATACGATCATGAACAAATTAAGTTTAAGATGTAAAAATTTACACTATTTTAAAAAATTTATCCGTCACGTGATGTACAAGTTCTCTAGGATACAACAAGTTCATCCTAAAAATAATTTAGGACAACTAATTCTCTAAGTTCAGAATTTAAAGCCAAACAATTTAAGATTAAATATTCACCTCTTTGATCATTACACCAGCTTCCTTGATCATGCTACCTGTTTTTTAAGCACGCAATTAATCAATCTAAGTATTTGTAAGTTATTATCACTACTTAATAACAAAGCATCTTTTTTCCCCATTTCAATTATAATAAAAAAAAGTGCTTAGTAAAGGATTGGACTGACTCTGGATGACTGAGTCTCTGTAAGATAAAATTAAAGACTATCAGGAAAAACCAAGAAAAGTAAGTTTTGGTGGAAATAAGGAGACACCTTAATGATGTACTATTAAAGAAAAGGGTAAAAGTTTTACTAAAACCAGTGATAAACTGGATAGTTTGCTCTTCCTTTTATAATACTTTAGCCTTTAAGGACCAGGCCAATAATTTTCATAATATAATAATACATGCATTTACGGGGCAGATCAATGATTGGTAGGTTTTAACATAATTTCTCCAAGTCTTGACCAAGTAGAAACTAGACCAGTAGATTCAATTTCCACGTGTTAATGTACTCTCTCTTAGTCTCTTCCAAAAGAATAATGCCTAAATACCAAGGGTATATATGATCATAACAAGCGACAAGAAGAAAGGTTATACTATCTCTTTGCCTTCTTTTCACATTTTTCTTTTACTTGTTTTGGACAGGACTAAGGATTTAACCAACCAAGCGTATTGAATGGTCGATTGAAAAACATGGGAAATCTAGAAATTAAGATAAAATCACAAAATAGATTAGATCACACGATCAGTGATCCATATTCTGCCAAATTAAGGAACAGGTGGGGTTGTGGATACTACACAAAAATTTCAAGAGGAACTGTTTTATAAGTAACTTT
>PYAF01004847.1:1424467-1456912 GCA_007407185.1 Glycine tomentella | reverse complement strand
CCCCCCCCCCCCCCCCCCAGTCCAACATTACGTTGCTTATTTTGCGCCACAAAGCCACTTTTTCTCTTTCTTTTTTTCTTTTCCAATCATCTTCTATAAAACCTGTACTTATTATTATTTTTTTCTTTCTGAACAGCCACCATAAAGAGAAAGGGAAAGGGGAAAGGATTTTGCAATGCTATATTATAATATTGTTGAGCTCAACATCTTGGCATCAAGCATAAATCCGCTTGCCATTTTCTATTATTTTGTGTTAACAGTGAAAAATTGTATTTATTCTTGGAAAGGAGAATATTCTAAGATAGCAATGGAATTTTCACTAAATGATTTTATTAACAAATAAATATTTAATAGTGAAACATAGAATCCATTTTTAATCATGAGTTTTTTTTTGTTAAACAACTAAGTTCATAATTTTTAACTTAATAGAGAATTATTTAACATTTAATACAAATCATGATTATAATTATGATAAATATGTCCATTTGAATTATAATAAGATTGTAATTCATAAAATAATATAATTTTTTCTTTTTTTTTGTAATCCATTTGAATTATAGTTGTGAAACCCAGTTCGGTCATTGATCCGATCGAAGTAGTGAGTCAGTGGTCCAATTGGTAGGTCAGTAATTAGTTCAGTTTGACTCGATATATATTACAAATTCAAAATTATATATTTATCTATTATATATAAATATATAACTAATTTTATTTAAATAAGAAAAATCTATCCATACTCCAAAATTCAAAATTTTTAAAAAAATCAATTTTTTTAAAAAAAAATAAATTTGGAAACTCGGCCTAGTCGAACCGGTCCAACCGAAAACCCGACCAAGTTTGCCGGGTTTGACCAGGTCAACTCGAGTCAACCCAGGTCAGTTACATTTCCTGTCCGAACACGAAACTAGCCCGATTTGACCACTGGATTCCGATCCAGACCGATTTTTACAACACTAAATAAAAGTGTTTTCAATTTAGTAATTAGTTTGTAAGTAATTTCGATAATATTAAGAAATAGAGATTGAAAAGGTCAAGTTTTGAGAAGAAATGAAAATTGAAAAAAAGTAAAGATTTAGAAATATACATTAAAATAATTAAACATAAATTCATACAAATTAGGGAATTGAATACGTACAAGATGATATGTTGATCCTTTGCCAATTTTGATAATAAATGTCTTAATATTTTAAAAAATTAAGTGATTGTCTATCAACTCTCCAAAATTTGCACCAATTTTTTGTAATGCTAGCTTAAAAGCAAAGTGTGTTTCCGTGATTGTTGTCTCAAATTAAACTTATACCAAAGTCATATACTCATTTGTTTCGGATGTCTACATCCATTTCATTACGTCATACAATGGTGCCCAAATAATAAGTAGAATACAGTTTATATATAGCCTGTAAACAATTTATAGACTACAAATGAAAATATATATAGAAACCAGTTGCATTCAAAATTGTGTCATTCGTCTAAGGTAAATGTGCCTTAGTTGACCAAAACCATTTCGAACACTTCTATATTGTTCCATGCCCTCTATCTCTCATCAGGAGCCTCCATATATAATCAGAACACGTTTACAACCTAGAAAATTTGTCAAATTGCTGAGAAAAATCAGACAATCAAATCTACTACCTTCATTATAAAATATGCAGTAACGTTCAGAAACATTCATTGATTCACTTGCATATTATTTTATTCAATGACAACAAATCATAAAGCAGAAAATAGAAGATTCTACGGTTTTACTAAATTTATAATCTAAAATGCAATTACATCAGAATTTTAGGCCTCCCTTCTGCCACCATCGGTTGCAAACAATATTACCTATATGTTGTAATCATATATATATATATATATATATATATATATATATATATATATACTTGGATTTTTGCTACTGTGCATGTGCATATATACATATTAAAGTGGACAAGAGCTTCTTAAAGTATGGATTTGGATGTCTCACGTTAGCAAATAGTAACATAATAATGTCATGTTATGAGAGAGAAATAAAAACAAAATCAATGAGGGATACACAAGCAATGATAGGTCATACTACAAAACTAAAATGTCTTTCTCTCTCGTTATTACATGACCAAAACTAAAAGCAATGATATAGATCAATCAACTATGCACGTGCCATGCACGAGGATAGCAATAGTTTCTTTACTGTTGTGCATTTCGTGAATTTTCACTCCCTAGTTATTATTATGAATCAAATTCAAGAGCAGTCTGTGACAGTGTCGCATGCCTTCCAAGTTCCAACAAAACTGAGAAAACAAAGGGAGTTTTTCTTCTTCTTTACTGTGAGGTCTTATAGTGGCCCAACTTCATATTCGCACGTGGGCTGAGATCCATCAATGACGAGTTTCTTTTTATGTTTATAGCCCAATTGATGAAGAACTGATTTCTTTTTCATGTGTTTTTCTCTTTTCCTTTATACAAAATGACACACGATTCCTTTGAATACTATTTCCTCCATTATCCATGGACTCCTAGTTATCTGAAGGTAAGATTTCATAAAAAAAATAACTGCTCACCTGTCCAAATATATTTATGATGTGTTTGGATGGATGGTTTTAGAATTCTAAATAATTTTAAATTATAAGAATTTTAATTCCTTAAACTGCAATTTCTCTATTTTTAAACTTTCTTCTTTGGATAAAAAAAATATCCGTCATCTTCCAAATATTGTGTCTAGGTAAAGCAATTAGATAAAATAATCCAATTCCTTCTAAAATTTTGCATTTGAATAAATAATTAATTTTATTTCATTTATTAAATATTTTATTCAAAATTAAATAATATTTTTATTTTTTATAAATTTTATTATTTTTATATATTTTTTCTCTCCAATTATATTTAAAATATATGAACTTAACATTACATCATAAAAAACATATATTTTCCAACTAGAAAGAAAATATAAACAACAATATAGGGAAGAAAAAAGTCATGGTCAAATTAAATGAGAAAAGATACAATGTAGTCTGACTATATATATATATATATATATATAAAATTTCTTAGTATGGTTTTGATTCCATGTTCAAGGAAATGTTGACTTTCAATTATTTGTATTTTGTCCACTTTTATGTCGACCTTGTAAAGGACCAAGTCTCTTAGGTTGAAATACTGTGGTATGACCCCTTCTTTTATATATATATATATATATATATATATATATATATATATATATATATATATATATATATATATATTACTTCTCAAACCACGACAATTTCTCTCATCTACACTGACCCAGATAACAAACTATGTGCAAGGAAGTTTGGATCCAATATCAACATGTTGGCGATAACCCCAAATAAATAGGTTGACAAGTAGAAACCATTATATTATAGGATAAATATTTATATTATATAGGATAATTTTTTATTATATATATTATTTGATTATCACAATATAAGTATAATAATATAAAATTTATTAAAATATTTTTTCAATATTAAGTATCATAATATAATTTATATTATTATTATATTTTATAAGGATTCAAAATACAAAGTACATATAAGCAAGCTAACTAGTCGATAATATAAATTTCAAATACATAAAATTGTAATGTTGTTGCAACTAATAAATAATGTGAATTTAAAATACATGAATTGTTGGAGATAGTAAATAATGTGAATTCGAGATACATGACACAATATATTTTATGTGTTTTTCTCTTTTTCATATACAAAATCAGGATTCCTTAAAAAACTATTTACTCCGTTATTCATGGACTCTTAGTTATGTGAAGGTAAAACTTCATAAAAAAATAATTGCCCACCTATCCAAATATATTTATGATATGTTTGGATGGATGATTTTAGAATTCTAAACAATTTTAAATTATAAGAATTTTAATTCCTTAAATTGAAATTTCTCTATTTTTAAAATTTCTTATTTGGATAAAAAAATATCCTTCATTTTCCAAATATTGTGTCTAGATAAAGCAATTAGATAAAATAATCAAATTCCTTCTAAAATTTTTCATTTGAATAAATAATTAATTTTATTTCATTTATTAAATATTTTATTCATTTATAAATTTTATTATTTTTTTTTCTCTCCAGTTATATTTAAAAATATAAACTTAAAATTACAGAATAAAAAACATATATTTTCCAACTAGAAAGAAAATACAAACAACAATATAGGGAAGAAAAAATTCATGGTCAAATTAAATGAGAAAAGATAGAATATAGTCTGAATATATATATATATATATATATATTATTTCTTAGTATGGTTTTGATTCCATGTTCAAGGAAATGTGCTACCAATTATAATTTGTAGATAAGTAAATCATGATCCTAGTTTTCCTTATGAGCCTGCACAATTTTTTGTTGACTTTCAATTATTTGTATTTTGTCCACTTTTATGTTGACCTTGTAAAGGAACAAGTCTCTTAGGTTGAAATCATACTGTATGACCCTTCTTTTATATATATATATTATGTTATCCTCTACTTTATTAGTACTACTTCTCAAACCACTACAATTTCTCTCAATGAAACTGACCCATATAACAAACTATGCGCAAGTTAGTTTGGATCCAATATCAACTTGTTGGCGATAGTCCAAGTAAATAAGTTGACAAGTAGAAACCAATTCAGACCACCTTCAAAGGATCATCCTTGACTTGAACTATGGAAAAGTAAGTCTTAGGTTAAGTTTGTTAAGTAATAGGTCATAGGACAAAAAGAATAATACAAAATAAATATTTATATTATAGGATAATTTTTTATTATATATATTATTTGATTAACAACAGAAAATATAAGTATAGTAATATAAAATTTATTAAAATATTTTTTAATATTAAATATCTTAATATCATTTATATTATTATTATATTTTATGAGGCTTCAAAATACATAATACATATCATGAATTTAATCCGTCGATAATATAAATTTGAAATACACAACATGATAATATTGTTATAACTAACAAATAATGTGAATTTAAAATAAAATACATAATATGATAAGATTGTTGGATTTGATAGTTAATGTGAATTTAAAATACATGACATAATAATGGATTTTTGTACTTAAATAAAAACTTGTCTCACGATATTTTAAAGTAACGAGAACTTGAGTTTTTATCTTACCCTGTTATGATTAATTTGTGTTGTCTTATAAACTTTTTTCAAATTAATGGTAAGAGAAAAATATTTATCCTATTCCATATCATAAATTTTAATAAGCAAGACGTTTGATATTCAATCACGTTACAAAGCGAGTAAGGCCGGTATAATAGAATGTAAGATTTAAAGGAAAAATTGAGGGAGAAAAATTATTTTAAAGAAAACAGTGATATGTGAGGTCTTTTAATTAATATGTATGATTTTTATTTTAAAAAATTAATAACAAATGTTGATAATCTACAACTTAAACTTTAATTATTTTATTATGGATCCACCATGCAAAAGAGGAGAGAGGTGTAACAAGCATGAAATATTTTTTTTACACAAACAGAATTCACACAAGCATATTGAGATCTCAACTAAACACGAATGTGAAAGGTGATGATACGATAGAGATCAATCGCAAGTCATAGCTATAGAATCAATTCTTTTATTTTATATTTCAAATTAAATATGCAAAAATATACAAATTAATGGTAGTGTTATTGTTGTAAGTTGTGACTTATAATATTTAGAAAAGCTTAACTAATAACATTAGACAATTGGCAAAAAGAAAAATCATATCTAGATGATCTTTAGTAATTATTTTTTATACATATGCAGACAAAACAAAGAAAAATTATATCTAGATGATCTTTTATAATTATTTTTTATACACATATGCAGAAAAACGTGGGTAATGCAATGTTGAAAGATATGAATAAAGATGACATCATCAATTTGTCAATGAAATATTGTCTAAAATATCTAGGTGCTATACCCTTAGGGGGGAAAACTTTGGTCTTATCCTTCTAAACTTATATTTATGATTAACATGGTACGGCTGCATTCATACCAACTTTATATATATATATATATATATATATATATATATATATATATATATATATATATATATATATAACAGCCTGGACTTTGGCATTACGTGGCAAGTCCAAAACTACCTTTCGGTGGGCGGTAAGTGAGATGAATAAAGCATTAATTGGTATTTTTCTGTGGGATAATATTTGAATATCATAGTATAATAAACATTTCATCAATATTTTTTAATATTTTTATTTTTTATCATAATATCATATTATATTATCAATTAAATTTTTTCTCTCTCTCTAAAGGTATAGATACCTAAGAGATCTTTAAGAATAATTTTCCTTTTATTATTGTCAAAATATGAAGAATAAAACATGGGGAGGTTATCCTTGAAATAATACTTAAAACTCATAACAGGCCACTTTTTGGTGCTTTTAATATAATTTTTATTGTGTAGATTATTAAAAAAATTGATTTTAATTGATAAATAGTTATAAAAGTATTTAAAGTATTGTATTTTAATTTTATCTATAAAATAAGCCTTCATGTTAATTGATGAATACACAAGTATAGTATTTTTTTATAAAAAAAGTAATATATATGTACTAATTTTTACACTATTACTTAATTCTAAATAATTATACATAATAAAATTATTAATTTTTATAATAATTAATCTCTTCAAATACAGACTAGTTACTCCTTAAACAGAACGCAGACATAGGACTGAAACTGATTGTGCAACATCATGATTTGAATTATGTAACTAGTTTAATCATGAGTCAAGAAAAAGGTATGGGATAGCATAAATTTAGAAGTGAAAGTGAAACAATCTTGATTGGTTCAATTCACTTCACAGTGAAAACATTATTATTCTGGCGCATTCATTATTTCACTGACTATTTTACTTTTTATAGTAGAAGAAGAATCTCATCAAAAGTTACAGTCATAGCTGGTTAAGATAAGGCTTGTAGAAGTGGTGGTTGTGAGACGGTGAACATTTTCATTATGTTATCCTGAGTTTCAAGACACAAGGTGGAGGACAAGTGGAGAAAGAGGTGTTTTGAAATTGAAATTCAGAAAGGCTATGAGGAAAGGGGGACCAGGTTGGGAAGTAATGCGACAAGAAAGTGAATCAAATCTCAAGTTGGTGTACATGCACCATGGAGCAGGAACAGAGAACCCAAAGTGAGGCCCGTAGGCCCATAGGACCTGTTTGTTTCTTGGAAATTAAAATTAGGCCCATCACACACACATGCCACTCCTCCCATAGAGTAACAATTTAAAAAGCGTCATGATATTCATCTGACAAAAAGTGATCATAATTTTAGTGTGGACGTCACGCGCGAAGTATCTAGAAGCATGCACACGTGTGGGGATTGGGGACAGCCAAGCTAGCTGTATCCAGACTTTCAAACAGCGGTAGTCAGCACCTCGTCAGCTTATTGGGACTTGGACCTTTACAGCCCTCGCTCCCCAAAAATTATCATGACAATAGCTAGGAATGGAATAAATAAAAGAAGAGACTCATTTTTTGGTTTCTTATATGTCTTCTAGGGGATTTAAACTTTATTTTTTTAAATTATGTGGGACTTTTGAAAAATAGTTTGCATTGGGTAAAAACAAAAAGAGAAAAAATTTCAATTATGCATCTATACAGTATGTTTAAATGATTATTGATAAAATTAATTTTTAATAGAATTGATTGTGTAAAACTGATTTTAATTAAAATTGATTTTAAAGTGATATATGTTTATATGTCTTTATAATAAAATTAAGTTAAAATAAAATTTAATATATAATCAATTTTAAATTCTATAATCAATTATGAATTATCTTTTAACATAAAATTAAATATATATTAGAAATCAAGATGTATATCTAAACATGCGTTACATGCATCTATGTAATCCACTGTATGGAGTATGTATTAGACAAAAGAATTCAGATTTTATATGCTAAAAAATAAAAATAAAACGAGACTTTTTTAATAATTTAATAGTTTTTATTTCATATCAAACAACATCCCTTGATGTATATTTATTCTCACGTAAAGTACATGTAAAGCCCGAACCAGTGAATGGCTCGTTCTTTTCAATAACCATTTGTTTTCTTATGTGCACGTGATCAAAACAACGTGCATCGCACTATCGTAGGCCATTTGTTAAGGAGCTGCACTTAACGTAGATTCGAAGATGAGGATGACCTGAAGTTCAGAACAGAGAATGCTCCAAAAAACAGTGAAGCTTCAAGCTGTGGCCTGTGGGTGTGGAAAGTGTCCTCCTCATCACTTCAGAAAAAAGTTCATTCATTGTGATGTATGTTTCTCTGGCCAAGCAAGTCCCCATTGATTGATCATTAATACTTTGGCCAATGGAGTACGCTTCATCCAATTATGAATCAGCTCTCTCTGAATTTCCCTGCTCATTCTTTGTCTACTTTTTTTACCGTAATTAAATTCTAATTTTTAACTACTACAAATCCAGGTCTTTAATTATAATGTAATGTATGTTACTAACACCACCATATCCAATATTTTACATATGGGACATCATAGTATTTCATACATTATTTATATTAAATGGATAAAAATTACATTTAAACTTGAAGAATCCGTGATTGATGACATGGATGAACAAGAATCTTTCATATTGTCCTGTCCAAACTCAAAAACAGCAATGGTCCCAACTTCTACAAAGACATGGCCAAAACTGAAATAAAAGATATTAACCAAGCAGTTCGAAATCGAATCCCACTTCCATAAAGAACGTTGGATTATCTACATGGCTGGTTTGTCACAGCTGAATTTTGGACAGATTCCTTCATCCCATGACATCACTGTTCATCATCAACTCCAACACAACTTGAACTTACCATTAAAAAAAAGTAAAAAAGTACATCAATTCGAGCCCTAAAAAAATATATTATCTTCAATCATTTACGTTTACTTACAATTTTTACAATACAATTCGGGCTTTTTTTATTAAAAAAAAAAAATAGTGTACAGCTTTCCTTCCTATTAGTAGACACATAGCGCATGGCCCGAAAGCCCGCCTTATTTCAATTTACAGAAAGACCCGACCCGTGACAGAAAGCAGGGGAGGGAATCTAGTATGTGCAGTGCACGATACCGTACGCTAGTTTTTGTCGCGATTGAGTCTCTCCCAAAGCGACGCGCACTGCCTCCTAGCGAACCCCACGCGCTTCTCTTCCAGGTCATACTCAACCTCAAATCCTTGCTGTTGGAAATTCCCGAGTGTGGCCCCGGGCCCACCACTCAAATCCGATTCATCTCCACCGTTCATCAGCATCAAACATCCCACCTTCCTCTTCCCCTTCCCTCCATCACTACCGACCAAAAACTCGTAGAAATAGTTCTTCCTAGGGAGCACCACACTCGAATTCTTCCCCCCAGCAAAATGCAGCGTCAGAGCTGGTACTTCCGTCACGGAGTTCAAATAATAGCACGGCGCGAGTCCCGTTTTCTCTTCAATCTTACGCGCGCGATCGTTGACTCGCCCGACTCGGCGGTCAAACTCGTCCACCACCGAGTTATAAAACCCCGCCGGCAACATCGTGAACGTCGTGCCGGAATCCACAACCACGCCGCCGTCACCTCGATTGTTCACCCGCCGCAGCATCTCCGGCGCTGGAACAGTCCTTTTCCCGACGGAGATTCCGATTAAGCCAACGGTATAAAAATAAGGATGCTTAGGGTTTTCAAGCATAGACGTGTAAACAAACTCCGCCACTCCACCACCGCCACCACCAATCTTCTCCTTCTCCTTCTCCTCGTAGCGTCCAAGAATTAGTGGACTCGGTTTTCTAACTCGCTCCGAATCGAACGAGTGAGAAACCAAACAATACGAAAACCGGTTTCCTAGTTGAGGAGATAGCGTGGCCAGCTGCGCCGGGAGAGAGAGCAAACCGCGACCGAATCCGGCGACTCCAGTAGGTTCGGCGAGGGTAGTGTGAGCGCAACCGAACGTGAAATTTCTGAGAAACAAAGAAGAGAGAGAAAGCGTGTCACGATAGAGACGCGCGATTAAGCTTCCATCACCGTAAGCATAATAAAACGGTGGACACTTGAAATTTGCGCAATCGGAGGTTTCGATTGATTCGAGAGGACAACGAGCGGCGGCGCAGAGATCGGAGGGAGAGGCTAAGTTGTGCGCTGCGGAGCACGCGGGGGACTTGCACGAAACGGCGACGCTTTGAGTGATGTTGGTTGGGGGAGAGGCGTTGGGCTCGTTGGGCTTTCCCTCGCAGAGTATGCATTTAAAAGGGGCGCAGGGGAACCAGACTAAGTCGCTGCCGGTGTCCATGTAGAGCGTAATGGGCTGTGCCTGGGCCTGCGGGCCCAGGTTGAAGGAGAGAGTGTAGTCGCTGCCCGGGGAGAGTGGGAGGGAGAGTTGGCGGCGGAACCGTTTTGCGGAACGGGTGGAAGTGGATTTGAGAAGGTGGTGGGTGCTGTTGAATTCGGCTTTGGAAAGCGTGTGTGTTAGAGGCACAAGTACCATTTGAAATGAGGGGTGTGAAATACACAGAATCATGAACACGACCAGCAACAACGTAGTTGTGGAAGTCATTTGATATTGTTAATGTGCATGTAACGAGAACATAGTGTTTGAGTTTTGTTTTTTTTTTTTTTTTTCAAGTTAGAGGTAGAGTGTGGAGAGAGAAAAAAGAGGTTTTGAATTTGTTGAGAATACGAAGGAGTGGTCAATTGATGGGGGTTTATAAAGGGAAAGGGGAGTGACAGCTGGGCAAAGAGTACGGAGTTTCCACTTTGTGTGATTTGGTAGCCATGGCGGACACATTTTAGGACAGGGTTATCTTCTTTAGCAAGAGCAGTAACTTTTTAGAAAAATATTTCATTAACATCTAAAAAGAGAAAATAAAATTTATGAATACGGAGATAGATAAAGAAAAATAATAAATATTAGTGGAGTATTTTAAAATAAATGATGCTTTGTGTATTATTATTTAACTTCTTATTAGATTTTGAAAATTTAAGTCAAAGTATACTAGTATACTACTCAAATCTTTTTTTCTTTATTTTGTTCCACCAATCCTTTTTGTTTTTCTAGGTGTAATCTTAAAAATTTAAAGAACTGTTTTATATTTTTAAGATGATTAGTTTAATAATATAAAGATTTACTCTAATCTAATAATGATTTGTAGTGTGCTAAAGCAGCAAAGCTTGGTTAAAATCGTAGTCGTTTTGAGTAAACCCTCATTGGGGCTTGTTAAACGGGATTTCATTTCATTTTTTTAATGTTTGTAGATATACATTACTTTAACTTGGATGGCTCTTTCACAGAGTTCGCCTTCAAAACAGGACTAAAAATATCCGAGTGCTTGTGTTTATGTTGATTTTTTTATAGCAAAAGTTTACTTTTTCTTTGATTTTGCTCTTCTAAATCCAGTGTCTAGTCTATCTTTTTTTTCCATCAGCAATTGTGCGTTTTATTTTTGTACAATGAATCATGTGCCACATTGTAATATGCTTAGTAAAAAGAATGCAGTAGTGAAAATTAGGAGTGGTATGTGAGTGATTCCCAATAAATAAACTATGCAACTAAAAAACTTCAAATAAACACTGAATCTTTCTTAATAAAAAAACACTGAATCTAATAATATTCCAAAACAGAACTGAATATAATATATATAATAGATATTGTCGTGTCAAAAAAATATAATAGAAGCTCCTTGAGGCACATGAAAATTGCTCCTTTAGGTTACAGGGAAAAGAGTCATCTCAACACAATTCGCAGGCCGAATAATGGTTACTAAATTTGCTGGTTGTGGCCCTGGCCCACTTTCGGGCAGTAGGTAATTGGGTCTTGCAAGTAACAACTTAAGTCCAACGAATTTGTCTCCAAACATTGGAAGAAGAAGATGGGGTTTTCCTTGCCAACATTGCTTATGACAGGTTTCACTAAAGTTCAAGTGAACACAATTTGGATAATCTGTTTTCTTTATAATTAAAAACACACTTATTGTCATTGTTATTATTAATATGGTCAGCAATATGACAAAAGTATGAGATTAGTTGCTTCGGAAAAACCAAGTGAAAGTCGTATATTGTCTGTTGACTCTCTACCTAATGGCTGGATCATGGAACACCAATCCTATAAAGTAGTATGTACTATATGGTTCTGTATAAAGCTATTATTATGTATTATAAATTATAATGCTTCCTTGAGTTGTAGGCGGTGGCCAGAAAGAAGATAAAAACAAATTGGCCATGCACCTAATATTTGACAATTCAGAGGCTACTATCAGTCTTATGAACCAATTCTCATGTAGGCCAACCCGGAAAATCCAATTCATCCACTCATTTGTATGTTACTAATTCATGCATACTTTAAATTGTGTGGACCGAATCATTTTTGTGTTTCCGGTTTCATTGATGTGTTTACATATAAAGTAAGAGAAATTGTATTTGTATAACATTTTTACTTTCTACAAATTTCGTACAACAAAAAAAGAGAAAATAATAAGAAAAGATGATGTGACAAGAGAACAATAGAAAGAAAATGATTCATGAATAATACAACGTTATTAGGCTAAATAAAAGATGTTTTAACTACTAAACTTCATTATGGATATCATCTATGTCCATGATTCTTATGTTAGACCAACCCCGAAAATCCAATTCATTAAATCATTTCCATGTTCTTTAAGTCAAACATTAAATTGTGTGGACCAAATCCTTTTTTGTTTTTGCCAATTTCATCTGTTGTTTGCATATAAAATTATTAGGCCAGATATAAGATGTCTTAACTACTAATTTAATTTTCAGATTGGATAATCTATTATTCATAATTCCACTTCTCAATAGGAGTGGAATTTGACAACTGTAGTCCTTCTATTTTACACCTAGATACCTACATTTGTTCATTTGGAATCCATGAACATAAAATGTTTATTAGTTCCCTCTTTCTTGTGAATCAAAAACTGGCATAGGCGTCCTACTTACAATCTTTTTTGTGGAGATGCTCGTGAGATTTTGGTGCTAAAGGTTTGTCTGCCACTGCAAATATCTTCGTACATGATCTCCCAAAAACACAAGCATTCAATAGGGGACCAAATTAGTTCAAGCCCACCAATACCATCTATGGAGCCTTTGCTCCCAATAATCAAATTCATTCATTGTCCTAAAAATGAACTCTCATATTTCTGACCTTATGGTTTACTTTTACAAAATATCAATTGGCCAATGATGAAAAGAGAAATTTCTGAGTCAGATTTATTGTGATATAAAGAGTCTTTACACCCCACCCTCCTATTTATGAGCATGTCATATCAACAATTTTTTTATATAAAAAAAAGTTCACATGTACTTGCAAATTCAATAGCCTTGTACATTACAAACTTGTAAGTTTACGTACATTGTATGTAGTTGCTTAAAATCTTTATAAATGCATTTACTTTGGAATCTAGACACAACACACAACTCTAAGAATAAACAACAATTTCTCTTCTAATATTGGTTAAAGAAGTGAAAGTAATTCAGGATCTGTGTGCTTTGCTGTCACAGCCATATAAATTCCATTGATTGCCTCCGCAGTCCCACACATCAACGTCCATTGAAAGATATTAGAAATCATATCCAATACTTTTTCTTTTCTTCTTTGTCTTTTTCCCAAGTGCCAAAGATTTCATTCACTGTACTGTCTCTCGTAATGCATGTCTATGTAGTTTTCCTACCAGCTAGAATCATATATCCCACGTAAAATAGTTTTGAGCTCACTTATATTATTCTTTACAAGTTGTTGGTCCAGTTTTTAAACATTAAACTCATATTTTATAATAATATAAATTTGAATCCCATTAATTGATATAAGAATCTTATTTGCAAGTAAATACTTCAGTGTGAGAACTCTTTTAATCTTGAGATATGTTTTGACTATAGTAAGTTTCAAAATCTAATTCACTAAACTTTTATAAATCAAAGAATTATTATATTTTTTATTTCACCATAAAGGGAACTCATAATGGAGGTGAAAATGTTACCAAGTTAGCGTCATAGTGATGAATGCAATGTCGCTAACTGTAATGGACAACCCATTATCCCATGCTTTTGATTTGCATCCAATAATCTGAAATTCGCGAACTACAAGTTCCCGACATAACTCACAGCTTGTAGTTGTAAACCTAAACATGCCAGTAGTCAGAAGGATAAAGAGGTTAAGTGGGTGCATGTTGCGTCAAAAACTTGATGCATAATTTGTTTATAATTTGTGTTGTGAATTGAATAAATTAAAATAATAGAAATAAATTGCAATTGAAATTAAAGATAAAATTGATGATAATTTCAGAATTTATGAAGAAGAATTGTGATGAAAGCGCAATCACTTCTGTTTCCTACTCATGTAATTGAATGGATAATTAATTTCACTTAATATAATTGCTCAAAGATATGCCTTATATAATTAGTTAAACCCTGATTTCTCGCTCATTTTAACCCTTTAATCCTAATCAAGAATTCTAATCCCTTAGCAACCCCTTTTCAGAATAAATTTTAAGTTGGCATACTATGTTTTGCAATCTTTCATCTCTATCCCTAGGTAATGTCAAACTGTTACTTTACCACTTTCAGAAACTAAAACCCCAATATGCCTATTGTGAATTCTAGCTCTCAAAATCCCTAATAGATTGATCAAGTCTATCAATGACAATCAGAATTAAAGAACAAGATAAAGTGAAACAATTATAAAAAGCTTCATTAATATCAACTCAATCCACACAATAGTTCACATTAGCTTATGGCCCCACCACAATTAAAGAGGAATTAGTCATACATAGTTATGTCTAGCTCAATACCATGATGATAAAATAGATGAGAAAGAATACAAAGCAGAAGAGTAATCAAACCCCTCAATCTTAGCTTTCTTCTCGATCATCCTCCGTTCTTGATCTCCTTCAATGTCTCATTTTGCTGTTTCTGCCTCTGTGTGTGTTTCTTTTTTAAAAACGTCCAATTGCTTCTCTATTTATTGCCAGATTTGTAAAACCCTAGTATATTTTCTTCTTATCCTATCTTTAAGCTGATTTTGAATTTTCAGACTTGCTTGACTCTTTATTTTGCTTCTTTTCTTCTATTTCTTGCTCTTAGACATTAAAATGACAATAATTAATAATAAAATTAATGATAAAACAATTTATATCTATTTTAAATCTTTATTTGATATTTTATGTTTAATTTCTTAATTATTTTATCCTAAAAACTACGTATGTTATCGGCATATCAGTGCATAACACTGGAGATGTAGTAAGTGGTTAATAGTTCTCACTCAGTCAACTGTGATGAAATAAATTCAAAGCCTAATAAAATATGTTAGAAATAAGTAACTAAAAGAATCAGATGGTCATGCTTAAGTGTGCAATTGACTTGAAGTTGAGTCAACCTATTTATTTATGCTCTGTACTGTACACATTCTTGTCCACGTTGATGCCATTTATTAAATTTTTAGCAGTACATGCTTCACTAGCATATGCAGTAGCAAAAATCTAATTAAAATAATCCCAGCGTAATTGGTCCATAAAGTTTATTAAGCCCACCAATCTCTTTAATATATTCTTATACATGCATGTACCTGTAAAAATTGGCTAAAAATGATTATGGTCCATATATATGTAGCATAACAAAGTGCATCCACATAGATGGTATGCTAGTAGATTTGACAAAAAAACAAAACATTTATGCTTGATAAAATGCAAAGGAGCACCGTTTTTATTTTCAAAGTTATATACGAAAAGCTACGACTCGACCACAATAAATCTGAATGCACGGTCAAGTTATAAGTAATGGAATTTTTCGGTCACAGTTTGGACTTTCAATTGCATGCAGCAGAGTAGCAGCATAGTGTGGTTGTCTCCAACATACATTAATCTTCAAAAAGTTTATATTAGTTATTATTGTTTAAATGAAAAGAGAGTAAGAGACGAAAGGAAGAAAAACGACATAAACTGATATTAGTTATTGTTGTTTAAAATAAAATGAAATGAGGTGAACTATACTAAAGTCCATCTTACTTCATTTCATTCCATCCTATATCTTTATTTTTCTTTCCAGAATTAAAAAGAATGGAATAGAACCACTTTATTTGTTGTATGCGTTAGATTTCACCTTATGACATTAAATGAATTGTGTAAAATGGACTACAAGCTCTAATATCATGATTGACATTAAGTGAAATTGTCTAATAAATATATCATATATGTATTAGTCGGAGCTCAAGAATTAAGCCATGTGATGTGAGATTTTTAAAAGTAGGAAATAGAACCACTTATTCTTTTATTGTTAATTACATTTTTTTAATCATTAACTTAGCTTGCATTCTTCATTCTTTACAACAAACATAAACTGGGTCAACATAGCACATAGATTATCAACCTCTCATGGAGTCACAGAGACTATACCACCATGTTAAGAGAACAAAATTAACCAAAAAAAGAGATGCCAATTAGTTATATTAGCAACAGCCCAGCATAATGGGCGATGTTGGTATGCCCATGTGTGTAGTAGAATCCATACCAAGGCAACCTGAAAAGTGAAAACAAATGTAACAACAACACTAAAGTCTAAAGTGGGTTTTATATGGTTCGAATAGGTACCTCCTTCCTGAATCCTAATATAGGAGTGGAATTGGGTGATCCATGTTCCAACTGTTTGTGGGATTAAGGAGACAAACTCGAGTGATAATGGAAGGGTGCACATTCAATTTGTTTATGGGTCGATAACCCGCGATTTGCCTATGGGCCAAGAGCTTGGTGAACTTTGGGCCAAGGCTGAATAGATGAAGTAGTCTGGTACCTGAACAAAACATGAACTGATAATTAACAAATTCCGGTAAAACACATAACATTCGAGAAGTCCAATAATGCACTGTACACATTTGAAAGTAGTACGCCAAATTCGTTCATCGAGACATGAGATGCGGATAAATTGATTCTGAGTGATGAAAATTTTAAATTTAATCCATGCATAAAAGTGTAATAAATTAATTTATAGATAAATTATTAGATAAATAGTCATTTTTTTTCTGAATGTGTATAATGTTAATAAATTCATTCATGAAAAATGAAATTTCAAATTTTAGTCACCGTAAGTGGAAAAAATGTGACAAGCTCATTCATATGTTAACTCCGTCCATTATCGTTAATGAAAGAGCTTACTTGGTACAAATGAACGAAAATGTCACAAAAATAATTGACAACATGACTGCTAAATAAATTTGATCGAAATGTTAGTAAGTTACTATTTGACCAAAATGTTAGTAAGTTACCATTAAACCAAAATGTCAGTAACTTTTTATTGGACCAAAATGTCACTACGTTTCCATTGGACTAATTTGTCACATTCTAAATTTCGTTTCATTTAAGGGTAAAATATAATTTAATTTTCATCTTCCCCTTTTTTTATTGTTGCAAACATAACATTATAATAAATACTTAAAAAAAAGGATAACAAACATAAGTTAGAACAAACATAATAATAAGAATAATATTGACTAATAAGTATAATTTGTCTTTTACTATAAAATTTCTAATGTGACGGTACTTTATCTAAAATATGAGACTTAAACAAAAATACATAATCATTAGATTAATAGTTACAAAAAATAAGACTCAACTTAATTTTGTCAATACTTAATGTTGTCACAATAGAAATTTTAAAAAGTAAATAGTCTACCAATGTACAAAAATAAACATTGTAATAGTATACCAATCATTACAAATTTATTTAAATTATAATAATTATTCAAATTTATACCAATCATGTAATTCAGTTATTTCATCCTATGAAATGGTACATCCGGGAATATAATTTGAATTGGTGTTGAAGTTTGTTATATGTAAAAGTCACTCATAGCACTAGAAGTTGGAGCATTTTAAGTGGTGGTTGGAGTTGGAGTACAAACACTTTCAACATTAGGAATTGAAGTAATTTCAACATTAACGAGGTTGTTCAACTTATGAAGCAAATTGAGAGTAGTTGATTTCATCATATAAATATGTAACATCTAACATAAATAACTTATAAGCAATAATAAAAATAATTAATCAAATTTTAAAAAATATGTTATTGATGTTATTATGATTGCATTTGAGTTACAATGTTTGTTAAAATAATCATGTTTATTAATTAATATTATACTTATTATTATGTTTATTTTAATTTATGTTTGCTTCCTTATTTTTTTAAGTATTTATTATAATGTTATGTTTATAACGATAAAAAAAGAGAGAAAATAAAGATTAAATTATATTTTACTCTTAAATGAAATTAAATCTAAGGTATTATATTTTAGTCTAACAAATTAGTCTAATGAAAAAGTATTAACATTTTGATATAAAAAAATTACTAATATTTTGGTTCAATATACTCAGTATATATGTTACAATTATTTTTCTAACATTTTCGTTCATGTGTCATGTAGAATCTTTTATTAATGATATTATATGAAAATTAAAGGATAAATGGATTTGTTGTACTTGATTTATTCTAGATGATTAAAATTTTAACTTTTATCTTTTAAAAATAAATTTATAAACTCTTACACATTTAACAATAAAAATGATTGTTTACCCAAATTATGTAATGACAACACCATTCCAAATCCGAATGACTAAGACATTCAACTATTAAAGTGACCATTTTATCTTAATTAGTAATAGTAATTATCATTTAACAAAGAGTGCGATTAAACATTCAAATGCTTAATATTGTTTATGATACATTTTCTACTTCATCCAGCATGTCATTGAAACACCTTCTTGGTCTCCCATGATTTCTGTGTTTCCCAAAACCCTAATTGCCACTCGTTTCCTTTCCCGAACCCGACCTCGAATACACACTCCCAAACTAACCGCCATTAGAACCATGAGCTCCCAGCGCATGTTCCAGCTCAAGCTTGACCCAATAACCGGTACCTCTGAATGGGTCGTTATCGAAGACAACGACAACGACGAAGGCTTCGCCCATAATTTCCACCAACCCCTCCTCGCCACGACGTCTTATCTCGACATGCTCAACGACTCCGCCAGAAACGCTGCGTTTCGCCAAGCCATTCAAAAAACCATCACCAAACCTTGCCACGTCCTCGATATCGGGTACTCCAAATTCTTTTTTTTTCTTTATAAAAAAAAGACACATAGCTTAATTGTGCAGTTTTTGTTTAATGCGATGCTACTTCTTCAATTGTGCAGTGCTGGAACCGGGTTGCTTTCGATGATGGCTGCACGTGCCTTGGGCGACGAAGGGAGGGTCACGGTGTGTGAGTCTTACCTTCCAATGGTGAAGTTGATGAAGAAGGTTCTGCGAATTAATGGCATGGAGGGAAGAATCAAGGTCATCAACAAGCGCTCCGATGAACTCGAAGTTGGTATCGATATCCCTGCACGCGCAGATGCTCTTGTAAGTGGCATTCCTAAATTTATCATGTTGGTGAACTTGTGCGAGTGTCCTTGCTGATAGTTCCTCAATCTTCACGTTTTAATTGTTAAGTAGACAAATAGTTGGAGAGAGAGCTTAGGATTGTTTCCAGTGGAAGATACCTGTGGTCTAGACCAGAAAAAATAATTGTTAAATAGACAAATGAATGATTAGTCAATCCTAGAAAATGAAAGGCAAGGTTAAAGCTAATTGCTGGAGTTTCAAAACATGTTGTGGATTTGACTCTTCTAGAGTGCGTAAGGATAAAGTATGTAATCTAAGTCGTTAATGAGAAAATCAATGGTTGATATTTATAAATTGTGATGCATGTCTATATAATAATATCAACCTTTGATTTTCTCACTGGTATTGTTCTTACTTTAGAGGAGTAAGATCATTTGAGCACAAGCTAGTTCCTTTAATATCATTCCTCCTTCAAACAAAGGTAAATTGAGATAATTGTTATAGGTGAGCGAGATACTTGATTCAGAGCTGCTGGGTGAGGGGCTTATACCGACCCTACAACATGCACATGACAATTTGTTGGTAGAAAATGCTCTGACTGTGCCATATCGAGCAACTACATACGGACAGGTATTCAGAGGACATGGTTCATTCTTATTTGTCATCATTCAGTTTTTAGTTTTATTGAATTGTAGGTTAAAGATGATATTTTATATGCTTTTATCATTAGAGAAATGCTAGTAACACACTCTTTAACGTACTTCTTTGAACACATTTTCTGCTTTCACAAAATTTTATGGATCCCACTTCTTGTTTAACGAGTCCCACTCATGATTTTGAATTTTCTATAAATTTTAACCAATGGTAGATAGTGTGCAAGGAGTGCATTGCTATTACTCTTCTTTTTCATTAACATGAAGATCTTTTTCATTGTATTCTTTCCCTTTCTTTTAAATTTTGACTCTTGAGTCTAACACATATTTGTGCTTCTTCACTCATATTCCTTCTTCAGCTGGTTGAAAGCACATTCTTATGGAAGTTGCATGATTTGCATAACAATGAGGCTACTGTATCGGATGGCATTCGACTTACTCCTCAAGGACTTGATAACGTGTTAAGTGTCAAACGTCAGCAATATGCCATGCATTGCGATCCTATACAAGAAGAAATAAAACTGGTGTGTTTAATAAGAATTCTGTAACTCCATAAACATTATTAGTAGTATCTTTCCTACTCAAATTAAGGTCCTCCAGCTTTCAGAACCCTTCAAAATTTTTGAATTTGATTTTTGGAAACGGCCAGAGAGTTATGGAGAAACCGAGCTGTGTGTAAAGGCAACTAATGATGGGAGAGTTCATGCTGTGGTTTCTTGGTAATCATATGTGTGTTTTAATACTATTATATAATTGTTTTATCAGAGTATTTTATTTCCTTTCAGTGTATCATAGTCCTGTGTGTGTGCTACAGGTGGGTACTTCAACTTGATCGTGAAGGCACCATCTATTATTCCACTGCTCCTAGGTGGATAAGCTCACCAACAATTACAAGTGAGAGTTTGTTATGATTTAATTTGTTTGTTAGGGTGTAATGACTTCAGTGTAATACATTCCGTTATTATGATAGATTGCTTTGATATTGTTTGAAAGTTACATGAAATATGAATTATATTAAAATAAATATAGCATGTTTTATGAATATTTATAACTGTTAATTGTTAATATTTAAGAGTCTTCATTGATGATGCTGCATTGGTTCTACCCTAGGTCCTGTTGGTTGGTGTGACCACTGGAAACAGTGTGTTTGGTTTGTTCCAGGCAGTGGTATTTCCATATTCAAAGGGGAAGAAATTCATTTACATGCTACTCATACTGAAACAAGTATCTCATATAATTTAGATACCCAAGTACCTACATCTGAGATTTTGAACCATAGGTGTACGACTGGAGATTTGCAGCTTGTACTGCCACCAGAAAGGGTTGCGATCTATGGAGACAAAGGATGGAGGCTTTCAATGTTGAAAGCAGTAAAAAGCATTGTAAGTTATTCACCCTCCTTCTCATGACATATGATGTGACCTTTCACTTCTACAAGGAACAAATTGTAAACAGATATCTTTTTGCTCTTACTTCATAATTCAAGTTAACCTATCCTATTTGTTTAAGAGAACTGATAGTTCTCACAGTTGCAGGGAAGAGATCGCCCGTTATGCTTGGTTGCAGATGATAGTGTGTTTGTACCTCTTCTTGTGGCACAGCTTTCAGAAGCATCACATGTAATGTCATTACTTCCGGGGCTGAAGGAAAGAGGCCTACAATATTTGCAAGCTGCTGCCCATGCAAATGGTTTGTCACGTAATTGCATAGAAGTTCTTGAAAAAAGGGTGAAACAGTTAACCATGCATGATATACACCAGAAAAAGGTTGAATTTTCCTGATTCCAATTGCTTGGTGGATTTAAACCTGTATTCAGTCAGAAACCTATAGCATAGATCACTGCACTTATGTCTATGAAGCATTAATCCAAAATTTAAATGACTTTGCACATGAATGGTGAGGCTTGGAAGCTGTGAAATTGAACAGATTAATTAAGCAAATATTTTTTTACTTTGTCTCCTATATTTTCTATGGAACTTTATTACTTATATTGAACTCGTGTAGAATTATTCACCTTTGTAAAATAATAGTAAATGCATAAATTTATTTACAAATGCTTTTTTCTGATTATTGCATATATATTTGATAGTGTTTCTTCCTAGTAATAAAACTGATGTAAATTCGGCTACTACTTTCTTTATTATTTAGGGTTTTTATTTGTGATTATTTATTGTTATTTGTTATCTAGGTATTTTATTCCATTTCACATTATCATATTCCGGCTTAGAGTATGAATAACTTCTTTGGGTGTTTGGCTATGCTGGGTCTATAACTAGATCTTTAGTGTAAGCATAAGACTCTCTTGATTTAGTTGATTAATATATGATATTGAATATCTTTCATTTAAAGAGTATTTGATATTTGAGTTGGAGGAAGTTGTTAAAAGGGATCTCATGGTAAATAATATCTTTGGGAATTTGGTCTTTTAACGGAGTCTAAAAGTGTCGTGTGAGTCATGCAGTCAACCTCATTTAGTGAGATAAGGCTTTTGTTGTTGTAGAGTGTATTTGATACTTGAGTCGGAGGAACACTCCGTCCGAGAGGATTACTCTAGGTTTTTCAAGGAAACACCTTGTCAAGGATACTCTTGGGTTATCCTACTCAAAACTTTTCCTATTCTTTTAATATTATTTATAATTGGAATATATTCACTACTTTTTAAGAAGGTATTGTGTTTAACCGTATGTTGCGTTCAGTGGAAAATAATATCTATGTTCTACATGTGACATTAATTCCTTTTCCTTAAATGTTTAAGCCATTTATCCTTTTTTGATTTGTGTTAAATATCTATGCATATGGTTTTTTATCTGCAGGTTGATCTGTTGTTAGCAGAACCTTTCTATGTAGGGCATGATGGCATGCTTCCATGGCAGAACCTGCGGTTTTGGTATATTTCTCACTAACTACTCTTGGAATGATCAATTTGATTTTCTTTGTCATATCAGTTGTGCTTTAATGGTTATAAAGTATCAACTATATATGTTTTTAATTTGGCACCTAACATTCTCAAGTTACTTTTATTCATTTTAGGAAGGATCGTACAACACTTAGTGATATCCTCTCTGAAGATGCTCTTATAATTCCTTGTAAAGGAATATTGAGAGCATGTGCCGTCTCTCTTCCAGTAAGTTACTGTGGATTAATAAAAGGTCACATATATTTTGTAGCTTGGGAATTTTTCTTTTATTTATGCAATGGACTTAGAGAGCATAACTACTGTTTTATGGTTGTTAGTTGGGCTGTATACATGGATTAATGGGACATACAATTTGCAGGATCTTTGGAAAAGTCGCTGTTGCTTGAGTAATGTTGAAGGTTTTGACCATTCAGTGGTAAATGCTACATTGGGAGCCTGTGGTTATCTACCTGATTTAGAAGAGGGTCCTTGTCTGCCTTTTTTTGTCTGGCAATGTGGAGAATTTGATGTAATTAATCTACTTACAATTCAATTTGGCAATAAACTGGTTTCCTCAATGAAGAAGAAATAAAATTCCCACTTATCCAATGACAATAGTGCACTAATATCTATTTGGCCTTATTATGTACAATGTTTCAGGTGCTTAGTGAGACATTTGATGTGATGGAGTTTGATTTTTCAAAACGAATATGCCAATGTCAAGGAAAATCCCAGGTATTATGATACATCATGTATGTTTTGGATGCATTTGCATGATCAGTAGGCTTGGTACTTAGTGTTGTCAGCGACTATGATGTCTAAATGATTATACTGCACAACAGTTTGTCTCTAGTGTAGCTTACTAACTGAATTGATTTATTATTAGCTTCAACATCACATGGGAAAAACTTGACCTAACTATTAACCAGTTATTAACAGAAGATTGCATAGGCAATTTTGTCATCGTATCTGCCTTCATATCTTACAGAATAGTAATTTGCAAATGCAATTCTTCATACATAATGAATATTGAAAATTGTCTGTTGCAGGTTAAGTTCACCAAGACTGGGATATGTCATGGATTTGTGCTGTGGATTGACTGGGTGATGGATTTGCAAAATTCTGTTGTGATATCAACTGGTCCAGGTCACTCTCATTTCCCTTTCCAACATTAACTAAACCTCTGAAGCCCCACTCTTCCATCCAACACCTGTGGCAAAAATTATAGATGAAAGACTAAATCAAGACCTAAGACAAAACTCATATCTTATAAATGATCTAGAACAATACTATGAGCTATTGCTTATTCTTTCCATTTTAAGATTGCAGATAGGAGATATTGGAAGCAGGGAGTAAAGCTTCTTGGAACACCTAGATCAGTAGGACCTCAAAGATCAAGAAATGTCCAAGCATGTTCTGGAGTTCTCGAAGCTTGTTTCAATCCATCACAGGGGGAACTCAAAATTATAATTGATTTCTTATGAAACTTTTTCACTCTAGCTTTTATGTTATACCTTGGCTTGATAGACTTTTTCACAATCAGTGGCAGACAAAATCGCCTGTCAGCCAATGTTAGTTGAGATGTTTTTGTTTAGTTTATGATTTGCATGCATGGTGAACTCTGTTCTTTGTTCTTTTCAGTGGAACTAATTTCACTGATTTTTATATCATAGGATTGATGCGGATATGATACTATACGCGATTGATGCTATACTAAGATCTGGTGGGATTTTATGAAATTCTCATAGGACAGGCTGGTAATCTTACTGAACAACTTTGTAGCGAAGAATGCTGAAAATGACTTATGGAACAATTTTACTTGCAGAGTAATGATACGATCATTGTTTACTGCAATTTTGAATGAAATTTGGCAACTCAGTAGAAACGCAAACAGGCATTATTTTCATAAAAAAAATATCTACTAAATCCCAAAATATAGTTACTTGTAAAAAGAATATAAAAACAAGAAAATAAAAAATTGTCTTTAGGAGACCATGCGGCTAATTTATAGTGGAAAATTAATTTATTTTCAAAGAAAAAATTTCTAGAATTTAATTATACTGATAATGTAAGATTTTTACATGATCATTTAATTATGGATTGACATAGTTGAGAATTATTATCTTTTAAAATGATTATTTTAACAATTATATTTAGTGTAATTTTTTAGTTAGTTGATAGTGTACAAATTTATATATAGCATATCAAAATTATATGCTCAAACTATTATATATTTGATCAAAACAGTATTTTCTAACGAAAAAGGCAATCATCGTGTGTTGTAAAGGAATGGAAAAATGTAAGAACAAAATAAAAGTTTGCTGTTATAACTATAAGACATGTGAATCAATTGGTACAGAATTGTTCAGTTTAATTAGAAGTTTTAAGTCTGGAAGAAAAAAAAACGCTGTTATATATCATGGACTAATTAAGTGGCCACGTTTTGCATATTTTTTTGAGGATGGATGCATCTTAAATTTCTGTCCTTTTGGGACCCAATCATACGAAGAGCGTTGCTTTTCTGTTGGTTGGGTATTAGTATTACTACTGGCCTTAGCACCATTTATACCGTAACATAAACTAGGGGTGTTTAGACTTAATCCAATTTAAAATAAAACTGTGAATTGATTAAAAAAACAAAAATTGAAGAAAAATGATTTTTTTATAGATTTTTTTGGATGACGGATCAAATGGGATTGAATTTCAAATGATGTTTCAAAATGAAACGGATCCAAATGGAACCAATATTTTATTTTTTTAAGCAAAGAACCAATACTTTTAAAAACATATACTATTTTTTGTTTCACATGAACTATATTAAATGTATTTATGTATTTCAACTTTCACGTATTTTGAAACTTTTTCCTTTCATACACGAAACATGTGATGTTACAAAACTATCAATCAAAATCACCACCTAAAGTGTCCAGCCTTTTAGAAATATCATCTCAAACTGTGTATTAACCCTTTCAGATTCTATTCTATGTATTTTATGCATTTCAATCTTCACATTTTCACGTTATTTTGTACGCATATTTTATTTTTTAAAATAACCACTATAAATGGATCTAGTAATATAATTATGTAAGAAAATGTCAATAAAAATCAAGTCATTTAGTCCAATTCAAATTGCATTTTATCAGAATCCAAACCAAACCTCAAGTTACTTTAATATTTGGATTAGATGAATTTTTAAATCAAAATTGATATGGGAACACTGGCCTTTTCCCCCATTAGTTTTTTTTTTTTATTTACCACATGGTGACAACATTAAAAAAATTACTATTTGGGGATAAGTCGTGTCATGTGGCACGACTCATTTTTTTTTTAAAAAATAAAAATTGATCGCTAACAATTTGATTGCTAATTTCGGTCATTATTTCAGTTGCTAAATCTTTTTGCGACAGAATATTATATTCACAAACAGAAACAAAAAATACAATATTTTGTCGTAAAAAGTATTAGCGACTGAAATAACGACCGAAATAGTGATCAAATTTTTAGCGACCAAATTTTTTTTTTTTAAAAGGAGTCGTGTCATATAACACGACTTACTCCCAAATGATAATTTTTTAAAAATTGTCCCCATTTGGTAAATAAAAAAAGAAAAACCTCATTAGGGAAAAAACCCACGACCACTCCTAATCATAAATGATAAAACTATTTTAATAATAGTTAAAAGTAATTGTTAAAATGGACCTACTGAGCCCAACCATAATTCTTTGTCGGGTGGGGCATTTTGGGCTTTGGTAGTCGGAGGATAAAAAGGTTTGTACGTTAAACGGCCCACGGCCTACGTGCACTCATATCATTTGTGAATTGTGATTTCTTAACTTTTGAGAGTAGTGAAGAGGCAAGAGAAATTATGGCACCATATTTTATAGCACGTTCGTTATTATTATGGAACACTCTTCCAATAAGAAACACTACTCACTGTTTTGGACACTAAAGGCAAATTGCAGCCGTAGGTTCTCCTTAAACTATTCTCAAAAAGCATTTATTTAAATAAAAAAAATAAGTCACGACAATGATAGCATTTAAACAGATTTATATTATCATTTTAATTATAAATAATTATATAATAAATTTATTAAGTTTTATAATCAGTATCTAAAAATCATTCTAACAATTAGTTCTAGTTAATTGAAAATATAAATATTTTTAGAAGAAAAATTCACTTATTTCAATAGAATTATTTTTTATTCTTATCATTTATTTATTTTTAGATCTAATAATTAAAATTAGTTATTTATTATAATCATTAGATCTTAAAAAATAAACTACTCTTAATATAATATAAGTAGATCTCTCTCATATTTTTATATTAATAATACATAACATTTTAAAAAAACAAATTATCCCTGCATGTCTATCCTAGAACGAGAATAAAATACACATTATTTTCAAGGTGGTCCTTTCAAGTTTCAATCAAACCATTAATAAAGTAACCACGACGACAATTACAATACAATTGGGTCGCGGTGGAGTGGAAAAGCAAATCAGGTACCACAAAATTCTTTTAGTGAGAGCATTATTTATAAAATTTTAGGTGTAAATACTTCTATTATTCTTTATAATTTAATTTTTTTTTTCATTCTTGTACTTTTTTATTGTTTTATTTAAATCGTTTTAAGAAGAAAAAAATAAAACAAACATAATTTTTAAGAATTAAAATTATTTTTTTCAAAAATAAAGAATATTATATTACAAAAAGTGAAAAGATATTTAATTTTATTAAATTAAAATATTAGAAGATGTTTGACACTTCATTGGTGGGATTTACATGATGCGTGAACGATTTTAACACTTTGATTTGATGAGTTGATGGTCGTCATAAATACATAAATCTGGATTCAGTATTGAACCCCACTTGGCTCTGTTGAAGTGAGTTCCTAAGATGGTGTTGCATTTGGTGCCTCTGGCGAATCTCCACTTACAAGCCACGAGATCCGCGGTGGTTGGGTTCGCGTGCCCACTGGTCCTCAAGTTCTTGATGGGCTTCAGGATCGTCCGAGACGACGCGCTTCACCAGTCAAGACTCTTCCTTTTCCAATTAGGTCAAATTGCGTTCAACACCGAAGCCCGAGTCTCCAACGTGGCCAGAATGGAACGTGCTCTGAGGTTAATTTGGAGAACACTCACTCCTTCTCCTTCATCAACCACCGACAATTCCCAAGTCACACAACAGAGCCTCCACGACCTTTCTATGCTTTCGCTCTAGTCACCACTCACTTTGGGTTTCTTTGCGGTGAAGGAAAGAAAGAAAAAAACTAGTTAAATGAACAGTAAAATGAGATGCATCGACTCGGAACGTATCCTTTACTTCCAACATTGACCATCTCCGGTTAGTGGTTTCCGTTTATTCCGGTTACTACTTTATCATCCTTATCGATCGTTTCTTGTATATTAATATTAACCACTTGTTACTATTGTTGCTGTTTGGTATCTGAAATTGATGTATGTTTCAGCTTTGTCCTATGAATTAGGTTAATTTTCATGAGACATATTGTACAAGGTTGTTTGTGGTACTGTGTGTCTTATTAATCTTACAGCAGCTTGCAATTTGCAATTTGAATTGTCTGTATGACAAACTTTGTCGGATGAATGAAAAGGCTAATGATGAGATTAAGATCGTCTCATATCGCCGTTTATTTCTATTTTTCCTGGTAATGGTTTGTTTGTTTGTTTGTTTTATTCACGACCTCGATCGCCCGTGGTTGAAATATAATTTGTACTTTATTATAAAAATTATCAATCTTATCATACATGATTGATTATCATAAAAGTTACTAATATTGTAATATATGGTGAGTTGTGATTAATATTGATATAAAACTTTTTACATGTACATAATTTCTTTCTTTTTTTACATGCAAATATTAATTAATATTATTAGTTTTTGTCCACCAATATGTGATTTTTCCTTTCTTTTCTTCTACCTTAACCATTTAGACACTTCGTAGGTGAATTCATGAAGAATATGTTATAAATCATGCACCACCCACAAAAGATAATAGAAAATCATACAATTGGCTTATCGGGAGTTAGCTTAAAATCATTAAGAGCCAACAAAGCTAACAAATAACTTGTTCTTACTCGTAATCTGATATGAACCTTCTTAATGAGATCTTTAATCACAAAATTACCTTCACTTGTTTATTTTTAGTGGCTTGAATCTTATTCCCCTAGATATTCTATATATTAATTTCCTCTTTATAAGTATTGTTAGAAGATGTGCCAAATTTTCGTATGACTTTACATAATCAATAAAATATCATTTTATTTTATCACATTATGATTCAATTGTATGTGTCTATATTTTTCAATGCAAGTTTTATATAATGGGAAGAAATAAAATATAATATCTCCTTCTCATTATTATTAAATTCCACGTTTTTATTTTTTAAAATAGCATTTAATGTAAAGTATAATTAAAAAATCAAAATGAAATTAATTCCATAAAAAAATCAAAATGAAATTAAAAAATCTTCTTCTCCTGACTACATTTTAATTTTTAAAATATATTTTATAATATAAATACATTTTTTTTGGTCAATTTTTTTGTCCATAAGTAAGAAAATAATAGTCAGCAACCGGCAATGTTGGCTCACTTAGTTAAAAGCCCACACATAAACTTTTATTAAGCTATATTGCGTCACTTTCTCTTCATTCTCTCAATGAAACTCTTTATTTTTTTTTACTTAAATGTAATTTGAATTCCTTTATTTTTAAAAATTTATAATTTTTATATTCTTATTTTAAAATAGAGACATTTAGTTTTATTATAGTTTAAAATCTATAATTTTAGTCCCCTATTTAAAAAAATAAAGACATTTAGTTTACATTTTTTACTTACTTCAACGACTAATTTTATCGAATACTTATAATTTAATAATTTAGTTTTTCAACTTTCAACTATCAATTTTGCTTAACATAATCTCATATTTTTGTAAAATATGCAATTTTGATTATTTTCTCAAACTGAAAGCATTGGTGGCTAAGATATTAACATTGACTATGGTGTAGATTATACAAATTATTTTGTATTACATCACTAAATTTGAGCCATACCAAATTAATTTCTTATTGATCAAGACTTTTTCTTATTTTGATGAAAGGACTAAAATTACAAATTTTTTAAAATTGAATGACTACATATCTATATTTTAAAATAGAGGACTAAAATTATAAAATTTAAAAAATAGGAAAATTAAATGTCTCTATTTTAAAATAGAGAGATCAAAATTATATATATTTTTTTAAAATAAAGGAATAAAATTACATTTAACCCTATTTTCTAAGATAAGAATGATTCCTATGGAATAATTGCTCGTTTTAAGTTTCAAATAGAATTTCCTAAACAAAATATAATTGCCTAAAATGAAACTAAAATGATTTTTAAGTCATTCAAAATACTTATACATTCATATTCAATTCTTTTTTATATATTTGATTTTTAGTTTAAAAAAATACACTCAATAAATTAGACAACAATCCTCCATGCCGCCACCCCAACCAAACTGCAATCACCACAACCATCAGCACAATTATCAGGATTGTTACCACACCACCATTGACCATAATTAACAGGATTATTACCACAATCATTGACATTACTAGTGACACTATCATCCTTGACATCATCAGCCACCATCATATAAAGATATCCTTAAACTAATTTCAAGAAGATAAAAAAACTTGTAAAGTGAAATTATTTTGAAGTTCCCAAATAATGTGAATTCTGAAACTCCCAATTAATTTTAAATTCGCTCAAATCAATGGCTCCCACAACATGTCCCCGAACCCAAAACATGGTAAATGGACATGAGGCGAAGTGCTATTTTTTTTATTACAGTAAAGTGCTATTTTAAAAAAAAAGAAGAGAGAATAGGGAAATTTTATTGCAAAGATGTGGCCGAAGCCATTACATTATCATGAATGAAAGTGGAAATATATGGAAGAAATCCCTCAATTCAAATTCCCTCTTTAGAAGCCATCACATTACAAGAGCCTTCTTTTATCCACTGATTGTAAAGTTGCTAGCAATCAGTCTACCAATAATATTCATGATGCAAAGTTGTAAAGTCGTTTAATTTAAGAGATTCTTTAACTTAATTAATGATTTCGAATTTTATGTTTTTAAATTGTACTAAATATTATATAAATAAATTTCATAGTAGTTATTCTCGATAATCAAATAAGATTGTCTTCGAAATATATATGTAGTCTCTACAAACAGCCATATTAAGGGACACCTACTTGGAACCACTTCTGCAATACTCTTTTTCAAGCGGCTTCTGCAAAACCAACACTATATCAGTATGGATATATCATATATTACGAAAATAACTATATTAGGAAAGGTACCTAACGATAGCCTTGTCTTTGAAAATTCAGCTGTAGTTGGTTTAAATTTCAATATGCTATAGTTAATATATATACTACAGTGTAACTGGCTTTAGCCTCCTTTTAATTTGAAGCAAATAAATAAAATAAAATAAAATATAATAATATACAACCCTTATTTTTGAAGAAACGATATCTCTTTCGAAAGTCCACAAGATTATGAAGTTACCTTTATCTTTATTAAATTACAAAAGACTTTTCTATTATACTTGATTACTTGTAAAACAAATAATAGAAAGAAAAAAAAAGTAAGAAAAACTTGAATTTAAAATACAATAAATGATATGGTGTAAGAGAGACAAAAATAAAAACATCTCTTTCTATTTTGTGTTTATAAATACATTTTAAAATAATTTAAATTTTATATATGACCAGTGTAATTTTTTATTATAATATAATTTGTAAATATAAAATCTAACTTATAAGTTAAATATTTAATTATTACAAATTTTAATATTGATACATTCATATTTTCAAAAATATTCATCTATTATAAATTTTAATTATATAAAGATAAACATGTATCTTATATATTGCACAAATTAAAATAGTAGTTGAATATATTGCAGCTCGTGCAAAAACAACCCATATTTTGTAGAATGGTATTTCTTTCAAAAGTCCACGAGATTATCCAGTTATCTTTATTAAATTATAAAATATATTTTTATTTTGTATTTACAAATACATAGATTAAAAAAAGAAGAATGTAAATTTGATATATTATTAGCGCAAAAATTTCCAATCTAGACTTAATTGAATTATTATATATATAGTTTAAAAGTAATTATTTTTAAATTAATAATTTTTAAAATATATAATAATTTATCATTAAATTAAAATACTAAAATAGTTACATGCATTTTAATTAAATTCTGTAAAAATTACAATAAAAATTTCTTTTAATTTTTTTTTATATAAAAGCTATAAAAATGTTCAGTTTTTCTTAATTTGAAATATTTAATATTTCTGCATTCTATCATATCCCAATTACAATATACACTTCAAATTCAAAGTTATTGGGTGTTTTTTCCTCTCTTTTTTTATATTTTTAGGTTAAATTTTAATTTTAATTCTTTATAATTTTATTTGCAATTTTGATATATTTCTTT
>PYAF01004847.1:1414249-1424367 GCA_007407185.1 Glycine tomentella | reverse complement strand
TTATATAAAAGCTATAAAAATGTTCAGTTTTTCTTAATTTGAAATATTTAATATTTCTGCATTCTATCATATCCCAATTACAATATACACTTCAAATTCAAAGTTATTGGGTGTTTTTTCCTCTCTTTTTTTATATTTTTAGGTTAAATTTTAATTTTAATTCTTTATAATTTTATTTGCAATTTTGATATATTTCTTTTTAATTTTAGTCCCTATACTTTAAGAAAATTTTAATTTTGTATACATTTTATTTCTTTTATTTTTTGCTAATTAAATCCTAAATCTTACATATTTATTTAAGATTATGTCAAGAAATATTTTAATTAATTAAAATGAAATAAATATATAAACGTATGAAAAATTAAGAATTGAACTAAAATTATGAATTTTTAAAATTGTGAAATTAAAATCATGGAAATATATTTTTGAATTAGGAATTAAATCACACAAAAATTGTAATTTAATCTTCTTTTTATATGTCTATTTTTCGAACAAAGGTCCCATCCTCGAACCTTCCGCGCCGCTGTCGACAATAAGCATATCTTCCATTTTGCGCCGCTGTTCCCTCCGACTGAAACCATACACACTGGCACCGCCGTTCCCTTTCGATTGAAACCATACACGCTTGCACCACCGTTCCCTTCCGCTATCGACTGAACCCATACAAGCTTGCACCGCCGTATCCTTCGATAGCCTCTTCAGGTAACCATTTACCATCTCACCATCACATTCTTTCCCCCCATTTCTAAGACACTCGAAAATATTGCGTTGACTTGCCTCACTTTATTTCCTAGAATTTCTTATTCTCCAAATGATATTTACGTGGTTTTAGATATTGTGTTATCTCAAACCATTTGGCAGTTGAAAGTTCTTAATGTCACGAATGGGAGTTAACATGTGGTTTCTACTCTAGTTGTAGGCACCTTAAGCAGTTGGCCTATGCATGATAGGGTTTATGTGGGAATTTCAGATTTGTTTATAACAAGGTAATTTCTAACCTGCTGTTGTTGTTGCTACCATAACATTGCATCTCACCATCACAACTTTTCCTTATTGTTTTTGCTGTCTCACACATGTAGCAGCAGCGGTGGGGGCATTACCCAACATTTGATTGTAGTTGGAGTGTCGATTGCCATAGCTGTAGACTATTTTAGGTCAAAATTTTAGGAGTCAGTTATTGTACTAAGGGAACAGAGGAAAAACTTGGATTATTATATTTGAATGGTGTTAATCACAATGTATTTCTGAAGGTTTAATGTTTGTCATATTTTGATGAAATAAGCATTTATTGAATGAATGGCTTGGAATGTCGTATATGAGCTTTGATTTAATGAAGTGGTATGGGCATGAAGTTGGATTAACTACATATGGATGATGATTATAGTTCATTTGCAAAATCTAGGTAAGTAGTTTTAGCATTATTGTTATGCTTATGTGTTGGAGTTGATGTTCCTAAATGGTGCTTGTTTTGAACAATGATTTTGCTTCTTGGTGATGTGATGTCTGTGATTATGTAATATGTATAATGATACAGCTCCTCTTGATTACATCATGACTGTAAGTAAATTTGGAAGCCAAACCAGAAACTGGTTTAAACCATAATATATCTTTGTGCCAGACTTTCCCAAAAGGTGAAATATATATTGACAATTAGAAATGATAAGGCAGAACTTTTAGTGGCCAGTCCAATAACCTAAGGTTTTAAAATGATAATATAAAACATTACTATTAAATGAGAATGAAAAAAAAGAGAATGAATCAATGAAATTATTTGTTACATTAAAATATTGAATAAAATTTGACTAGGTTGGTCTTCAAGTATCACCCTGGCTTTGTCATACTTGCTCTTCAGATCTTCCACCAATCTTTTTAATTCTCTTTTCTCATCATGTAAAGCACTAAACATCTTTGCTGCTTCCAAAATCTCCTTTTCCTTTTGAGACAACAAACCCTTTGTGCGGAGAAGGAATTTTATGATGATAATGAAAGCCTCATTCCTCTCATCCCTCTCAGTCTTGTTGAGGAAGAAGAAGAGTCAGTAGAGAATATTGAACCTGGGTCTTCCATAAAAAAATTGCATAAACAAAACTCTCAGCAGCAATATATACCATCGGCCACATCTCTTGTTAACCCACAATGCAGCAATGTTAATTCACATTGCGGTGGAAAGCCACTAGGTGCAACGCCTTCTGAGGCAGATATAATTGCAGCAACTTCTTCTGCTGCTGTTGCTTCCATCATAAAAATCAATGAGCAAGAAAGCTTGATTGATATGGATTTGCTCCTTAAATTATTTACTGACCCAAACAGTAACAAGGCATCAACCTCCATCAATACCTACCCCTCATATGCACAGGCCTATCAAGAAAAATATTCCCCATTTGGCAAGTAGAGTGCTTCCCTCTTTAAACACTCACTCACCACAACAAGGGTTAAAGACAGCAGCACCATCATTGGCTTCTGTTTCCTCCAGTGAATTGAAAACAGTGACAGTGTCTTCTGCTTCTGAAAACAAGCATGCAGTAGAAAAACAGGTGCAGTACACCACAACTGGTGCCGTTAAGGATGTCAATTATTACCTAAACCTGGTTAAAGAACATGGTACTCATGAGCAAGCTGGCAAGAAGAGTCTTAAGAATTTACAAGGTTTGAAACAGATACACATTACATAACCATTATTTTCATGCTTAATTAACTTTAGTGAGTTTATGATATTTTGATAAACTACAAACAGAATATATTATCTAAGTATGAACCTTAGTAGCAAGAGGTTATTGGTCAACTTCCCTATGAGTTCTACTAGCAAATCAGATTGAAGCTGTTTTTTCATAATTGTTATTTTTACTGTGCTTATACTTTTAAAATTTAGATATGTTTGTATTTAAGCATTTCACAACATTGTCATGTTAAGCAAAGTGTGGGCTCTTTAGATCCTATGTCTGGGGTCCTGTTATGAGATTTTATTTTGACACATCCCATTTTTTTTTATTGTTTTAAAGTTTACATTAATATTCCCACCCATCCTTATGACAATGTTTCCAGGGTTTCATAGGATACATATGTGGTTCTGAAGGTCTGGACAGTTTGGGCTTAAGCTCTTCTGCTGCAGTAAGATAGTGACTTCTCCCTGTCTACTTTCTCTTAATTTGGTACTTAAAATTATGAGTTGATGACCCTGTAATAATTGAAAAGAAATTCATCAGAAGAACATCTAGCTAGTTTAGCTTGTTGAGAAAAATTCACTTTGTGCATCCATATGGACTTCAATTCCTAGTAGTAACAAAATAAATGATCATTGAAGTTCTGTGATTTATTATTTATTTATTTGACTGTAACTTTATTAAAAGTAAAAATACTTTTATAACCCTGAATTACTAATAATGCCTTAATTACAATCAGATCCCAATATATTATTTCACTCTCCAAATAATGTTAATATCTGTTAATCTGATCCTATGCTCATTTTCTTTTTGTTCTTTTTGTTACAACCAGTGCAGTCAAAGGCATCACAATTTCTTAAGTAATTTGAAGCATTTGATAAGTTGTACTAAATGCTCCTTAACCGATGCACTCTTTAGTAGTACCCCTTTTAATTTTACTCTGAATGTCATGTCTTCATGAATGCGAAATAGTCAAATATTTTAACAGTCTTTATCCTGGCTTCCCCAAAACATTATTGTTTGCATATCTCTGTTAGCAAGGCTTTAGCACCTTTCAGTTCAAGGTGTTAAAACCCCTAACACCTCTTGCCTTTAACTACCTTGATATGGATTGACTTTTGTTTGTTAGAAAAAGGGAAATATTTTTCTTCCAATCTCTGCTTCTCACCCTCTTGTTACACCTCTTTGCAAGCATGTTGCTCACTATGATGGAAAGTAAAATGCTTGTAAAATGTTACCATTGAAGTAGAAAAGTTAAGAAGCCACCAAAGCTTAAAAGGAATTAGATCCCCATCCTTTAATTTATTGTGATTAGATATGATACTGAGTCATTTCTTAATTGTCTGGTGATATTAGATCAGCCCTCTTAAATGTTACTTTTCCCTTTATAGGTTGATTGAGAATGAATATTTGGGTCTGAAAAATGGCATAATGAACCAATCAGCTATATTGCTTTCAAGTCATGGTTGTTTGATGTGCATGAATTGCAAGGTAATACCTGGATTAGTGAATCTGCATGTCAAATTACTAGTTCCTGGTCTTGCAAGGCAAGAGAGAGAAAAGTGGAGCAAGCACAGAAAGATAATCAACCCCGCATTCAATTTAGACAAGTTGAAGCCTAGTTTCTTATTAGTAGATATAGATTATATTTATTGACTTGTGTGCCTTTGGAAAACATGTCAGAAAAAACATGTATGTGCTGGGGTTGCTACATTTCTTGGTGCTTGTGGCTTATATGACTGTTAAAAATTCATAATGCAAAACGTTTACACAATATATATATATATATATATATATATATATATATATTCTTTAAAAAATAATTTAGTACATTACTATTTGAAAGGGTAAGCTATAATTGATTTTCCTCACATATATAATTTTAGTATGCCTTTTTGTCTCCTGGTGGCAACAAATAAGTTATTATAGTCCACATGGGCAAGCTATCTTGATCAATGAAAATAAAAGGTAGTTTTTTTTTTCCTTTTATGGTTTTTTCCCATAATCTTATCTCCCTTCAAAACATATGAAACCAAATATCTATAAATAACTCTTCAAAATATCAAATGATGTAAATTTTTAAATTTTGAGTGAATTTCACTTGTTATTCCAGGTTTTGCATGCATTTTGGAGCTCTTGCTTGAGCCTGTGTATATTCTTTCACAAAACTTGGTGTTGCTTGAATTACGGCTGATGGTTGAAATTGTAGCTACTTTGTCACGGTGCTTGACAATGTATTTTCTAATTGTAAAGCAAACAGGAATGGTAAGAGCTTAGTTATACTGAGCCATAGATTTTGATCCTTACTTTACTTATCGTTAAGCAGTCAATCAGTGCTTTTTCCGTTATTCTTGTAACATGCTAATGACTGATTGATTATTGGACTGACTTCTATTTTGCTAATTACTGTTGTTACTTTCTTGAATCTTCATGAATTGAAGGTTGTTCAGATCAATCAGACATGTAATCCAATCACAGAAAGTAAATGTTGTGGAAAATAGAGAAAACAACTATTACACTAAAAATATAAATCAATTTGGTTATAGATGTTTTCTTCATGTCTAGAATTTCTAAGGGACTGTTTGGTTAGCAAAAATGTTTTTTGTTTTTTATTTTCACTTTGATTTTGGTTTTTTGAAGTTTGTACAGGAAAAAGTGAAAACAAAAAAGACAATAAAAAGTTGTTTTCATTGTTTGCTATACTAACTTTTGAAAACATGAGTGAAATTAAAACAGAATGAAAACAGAAGTTGTTTTCTTAAACCAAACCGCCCTGATACTAGTACTATTGAAATTTGATTTGAATTTTTGCTGACGCACACACACAGATATGTATTTGATTAAGAAAGTCCAAATTAAAAACCTATAAAAATGTTTAATTTTACTCTAAATTAGGATCAGTGATACTCTAATAGAGTTTGTGAAAGAGAGTGATTGAGAGTGAGGAAGATACTATTATTTAACCCAAGTCTTTAATCAACACATGCTCAGTTTATATACAACTTAACAAACATAATAGAACTAACAGATTAGTGAACTACTTGAATCAGATTAGTGAGCACCTTCTCTCTAACAAAAAACAGATCCAACTCCATATGTTTAGTTCAAGAGTGGAGAACAGGGTTATTAGCCAAAGCCACTGTACTTGTGTTATCATAAAGAATAATAGGAGAATAACTCCATATGCTTAGTAATTTCCTCCGGTAATAAGCACACCTATCTTGTTTTTCATGATTTGATGTTATTTGACAATGTTGTCAATTTAGAATTTTAACTGTCATTCTGAACAAGAGATGAAAAAACATTTTCTCTTTTAATTATGACAGTGGAGTTGCCATTGGAGTTTCCTGATGGGACCACGCCAGTTACATGCTGTGTTTCTATATATGATAGCTCCTCTGGTAAGAAGGTTGGTGTGGGGCCTTAATGGACAAAGCTTCTGCTCCTCCATTACCTGCTGGCAGCATTTACATGGAAGAGGTCCGTGTGAAGGTTTGAGTTCTTTAAACCCTATATCAGTTGGGGTTGTGGGCTTTTAGCTTATTTAGCATGACACATTTAGTTGGGGGAAGAATTGTACTTCACTGTTGGCTCACAACACATTCCTTTTGGTGCATCTCCAAAGGTAAACTTTGTTACTGTTACATACAATTGAAACCATCTGAGATATGCATTTAGTGAATGAATTTTCCTGTGCTCTCTGTTATTAAATGGAACATGATTAATCTGTAGGATTTTTGTGGAACTGAACTAGACTGATATGTAATGGATCATATGAGGACCTAAGAAATTGATTGCATCATGTTTTAGACTATGCCTTTTGGTTGGTAATTTGATTAAGGAGAAAAGAGGGAGGAAATAAATAGGGGGTGAGAAAATTAATGAATAGAGGAATTTCTGTGGTTTGGATGGATAAGTGAAAACAAAGGGTCAATGGAGAAAGAAAATTTAATCAAGAAGATACATATAATTCACCAAATTCTTTGTCCTTTTTGAGCATGGGAAGAAAATGAACAGAATATGAAACTGTTCTGTTTCCAAAATCACTCTCTCTTCTGGCATGTTTCACACGCCATGTAGCTATGCTTCTGTGAACTTCCCTTCCTATTGAACTGATTGTTCTTTCAAACTTTCTATTATGAAATTTTCTTTGTTGGTTTTTCTTTCAAGGATTTTTTATACACAGGGCTGGCATAGATTGGTACTTCTTATGGTTCTCTGTGTGGAATATATAAAGCCCAAGCCTTATTTGTGTGTCCAAACAGAAGTTGTTAAGATAGAGAGAACTCATAGAATGTGGATTTTAGTTAGTAAACAATTGGCTTTGAAACTGTCTCAATGCTGAAATTTGGTGTTTTTGCAGGAAACTATTTGAGTTGCTCAGATTCTCTGGAGCCTTGGCTGAACTCACATGGCCTACTATTCTTAGCAAAAGGCAGTAATTTCGGTACTGATATATTGTTCTGTGAAATATATTTTCTGGATTTAACTATTTTATTGTCATATTACAGACACACACACAAACCATAAAAGGTTGCTCATCAAATAATTGCCTCATTATATTTCCTTTCAGTGCTTCATTTGGCTTTTTATTGACTCATGATCTTTTATGTACAGTACACACTACAAATGTGTTATTTGTTTTATTTTTTTGCTTCTTTGCAAAAGCTGCAATAAATGATGTTTTCAGTTTACTACATAAACAACAAAGTTTCATACTAAATTACAATTTTTCAGAGATAGAAGTTATTTCAAATTTTTTAATTCAACCCTCTATAATTTCTACTTTCATAATATGTTTTTCCTACCCCTTTCATCTTGTAAACTTTTTAATTAATACCCCTTTCATTTTAATTGATATGTTTGCAAGGAAAGCTAAATCCATGTCTGTCATGAAAGAAAATAATATTTATTTGAAAGAATGGGGAAAAATGGAGAATATTTTACCTACTGAACCATTTTAGTATCAAAAACGTATTTGATAGCAGATCCATGATTAGACGGGTCTATAATAGGAGGAATAGAGTTGTAGCCATGATTAACCAGGCTCTTATTACAAGCAGAAATTCGGCTATATTAATGTGAAGTTGTTTACATATTTAAGCTTAAACCTGGTAACAAGTTCATTATGATGTGGTTAAATACCTGAATCCTATGATAATTGCTTCAATCTTATAACCATGTATAACTCATTGTATTGTCTTAGTGTACATAGATATGAAATGCCAAAAGAATAAGAGTTAACATTGAAGGAAAGTGCATTAGTATCATTTACTTGAGGTTTAAAGGCACCAAATCAATGCCATCAACTGTGTTATATTGATAAATTGGACCTAATAGTTAGTCATTGATGTTCTTGACTGTTGTTGAACCTTGCAGGTCATGGAGCCAAGTGCCATACTTGGATCTTGTTGCTTCTATGAGTTTTTATAAAGATGGGTCACCATTCTTGCTGCAACCAACAAAAGGTTAAGGAACTCATCAGATACATTACCCTCACGACTATGGTTGCTGGAGTCAAATTCCAGAGAAAGCTGGTCTCTCTTTTTTCTTTTTAAAATTTTTATGAATAATTCTTGATCATCTCTTTTTTCATTTTCTTCTTTGCTTGATAATATAGGATCCTTCTCCAATGGTTGGAGGCGGCAAATTAACCAAATCATGTTATAAGTGCTCAGTAGTGTTTTGTATTTTCTAGCATTTTGTAACATAGTATTAGTACAATAATCTGGAAGTTGTAATGATTTTAGGTTATGTCATGTTGTAATTCCAATATAAAGTGTTAATGCTTTAATATATGATGTGGTTTTAATGGTTGTATTAAATGATTCGTAGGTGTAAAATAATTTAAAACAATTTATAAACAAATAATTTATTAACAAAATTTCGTTTTGACAAATGTTGATATTTAAAAAAAAAAAATACAAACGAAGATGGTTATTTAGGAAAACCGCCATCATAAGTTGACATATGGTGACGGTTTTCTCGTAATAACCGTCTTCGTATATGATTAATAAAAAAATTGAAATAAAAACAAATAATGACGGTTATTTACGAAATCGTCATCGTATGACAGCATACAATGACAGTTTCGTAAATAACCGTCTTCATAGATTTTTAATTTCAATTTAATTTTTTTAAAAAATTAAAAATCTACAAAGATGGTTATTACGAATTAACCGTCATCGTAGGTTGACTTATGATGATGGTTAATTCGTAATAATTGTCTTTGTATATTTTTAATTTTTTAAAAAAATTAAAATTGAAATTAAAAATCTACGAAGACGGTTATTTACGAAACTGTTATCATATAGCAACATACGATGACGGTTTTTCTAAATAATCGTCGTCGTTTTCATTTAATTTTTTTTAAAAAAAATAAATAATTAGAAACGATGACGGTTTTTGAAACCATCGTCAAAAATGCTCCCTTTTTAACGACACGCATAATAATGACGGTTCAACAACCATCATCATAGGACCAAAATAATTGTCATCGTTGATCGACCCTTTTTGTAGTAGTGAAATAGTTTGAGTTTAATATTTATGTATTGATAGTATAAAATAGTTTTATCATATCATCTAATTATAACCCACCATATACTATATTGTACATATAATAATTTTTCTCTAATAGTATAACATTAATTGCTATTTTTTAATTATATTTTGTATTAATTTTTAAATACTTTACACACTTAAAGCTTTAGTCTCTAAAGTTACAAAAAAGAAAACAATTATCATAAAAATAAGAGAAATATCGATAGAGGATTATTAACAATATATTATCTAAGACACTCTCTTTATAATGGTTCAAATTTATTAAAAAATACAAAGTTATGAGTAAAAATTATTAATAGAGTGAAATTTATAATTTTATAATTTATAATAAATTTTAACTAATAACAAATAATAGTGTGTTAGAAAATATGTTGTTTATATTTCTCATAAGAATAAACATCATTTTAAGAAGTTGAGATCAATACTTTTAATATAAATAATAATACTAATTACATTTCTTAATGCATGTATTATCATTTAAAATTGACAAATAAAAAAATGAAAAGTGTAAATTCTAGTATATATTCCAAAGCAAGTCAGCTCAACACATATATATCACCGAAGCCCTATGCCTAGTCTCAATTTTTATAGTGTCCTCATAGAAATATAATAATATACGTATGTATATATTTTAAAAACTTCAAAAATGAAATATCATATTTTGTTAATAGGCTAAATGATAGGTGTCCTATAATTTTAAATATGTGATTTTAATTTTCCTATTTATAAAAAATTAAAATATTTAATTTCTTATTTTTCAGAATAAGTAATTTTAATCCTGACATGACATTTATGTGAAAAAAATTAATGAAATAAAAAATAAAAAGTATTTTACTCATAATCATTTATTTATAAGTAAAATAATAAATCACTAACATATTTAAAATTATAGGACAC
>PYAF01004847.1:1384697-1414149 GCA_007407185.1 Glycine tomentella | reverse complement strand
ATATATAAAAATTAATTATAAAT
Organism: Glycine tomentella; assembly: GCA_007407185.1. Lineage (NCBI taxonomy): Eukaryota > Viridiplantae > Streptophyta > Magnoliopsida > Fabales > Fabaceae > Glycine > Glycine tomentella. The sequence continues at coordinate 1,414,126 of PYAF01004847.1, read as the reverse complement.
TATTAAAATAAAAATTTAAAGTATTCAAAAATAAAAAATATAAAATGATACAAAATAAAATTAAAAAGAATTATATATTAAATATTTTTAATTTATATATTTTGATAGTTTGAAAAAAAATAATTCTTGAATAATAATACATAAAAAATTATTAATATAACTAAATAAATAAAATAAATATATTAGTGCTTTATATTTTTGTTCACAAATAAATGATCATGATTTTTATTTTTATAATTTTATTTTATATTTTATTTAATACTTTTTTTACACGTTATGTCAATGGCATAGTTTTATTTTAGAAATAGAGAGAACAAAATTGCAGATTTAAAATTACAGGAATGAAAATTATAATTTAGAAAATATATATTATAAATATAAAACTTAATAGTATTTGAAATATATATTTTTAAAATATAGATAAATTTCTTTTGGTCCATAGTCAAAACCAAATGGTTGGTGTACAACAGGCGAGACCGCCACAGTTTCGAATGAATAAGCCCACCTTAGTTAAAAAGCCCACACATAAACTTTCATTAAGCGCTTCTGGCACTCTCTCTCTCTCTCTCTCTCTGTCACCGAAACCCTTCTTCCATTACCGGCGAACGAAGTCGGTGACAGAAAAGCAACAAACAACCTCGATCCCCAATCGTGAAATCCGATGACGACCGCTGCAAGACCCACATGGGCACCTGCTAAAGGTGGCAACGAACAAGGTGGTACTCGAATTTTCGGTCCCTCACAAAAGTACTCTTCTAGGGACATCGCATCGCACACCACTCTCAAGCCCAGGTATGATTCTTTTTTCCTCGCAATCTTTTTTTTTCATATTTTGCTTTTTGGCTGGAAGACAAGCCAGGTTTAGGTTTTCTTACGAATGGAACATCGCGTAGTTGAAATTTACAATGGAATTTAGGTTCTCGTGATGATATTAATTAGGGTTTGTTTGAGGCTATCTTGCCCGGGGAAATCGCAATATAAACATATTTACATGTGGCGCTTGGTGCTTGTGCTTGGTCATGTCATTCTAGTTTAGGTTAATTGGGCCTCGATATTTATTTTGTAATTATCAAGATCGTTGACTTGTCTTGGTTATGTTAAGTTTACGGGTCCTAACTCGTAAGGTGCAGTTTCTGGAAACTCTGTTGTACTTTGAGATTTTTCTGTTTTCCAATTGTTATATTGGTTATAATCTATGCCCGTTGATAAGTTTGTTGCTTGATTTTTCATTCTGGCAATTCAATGGAATTGCAATTTTCAATATCAAATCCTGTTGAAGTATGTCATTCCAATGATAAGAAAATGTATTGCCTTTTACCTCCCCCTTCTGTAATCCTGTATAGTTTTTATCATGGAAAATTCTCCGTGTTAAATCTAGTTTATTAGTTGTTTTTGAGCCAATATTTTTTATGGGTGAATGATCGTACATCATCAACATGGAATAGGCATCTCAATTAATTCATTTTGTTATTGTAATGATACAGATTCATCATATTTATTCATTTAAACCTGTAATCTGACTGGATGCAAAATCTTATCATTTTTCTTTCCTCCCTCCATTGAAGGGATAAGGATTGTGAGCGACATTATGTTCTCGTACTCGGTAATGTGAGCTTCTTGCACTAGCAAAAGTGCCTCAATCTCCTCAATGCTAAGAGATTCAAACTTATTACCAATGACGGTGACAATGGTTTCATACTCTTCTGGTTACCCTTTGAAAATGACATCCCAGTTGCTCTTGAACTGAGATGGGATCACTGACAGCAAAAAAGAAAATGAACAGTAGCCTTGATAAGGAGAAAGCGAGAAACTCAATAATACAATAGCCAAGGTTGGTATTGTGCAACTCAGTTCAGAGTTGCCAAGCTTTTGTGTAAATCTGATCTGGGAAGTGGTTGTGGATTTGTTGTCACAACTCCTTGGGATGAACCCAATACCTTATGACATGAGTGAGGATGGAGCTTGAAAGAGAAGATTGAAGCCATGACTAAAGGAGTTGATCTTGCTGCTCCCAAACATCATATGCTTCATTCACTTTGCCGTTATCAGAATAATCTTTCCTTAAGAATTGTGTAGGAATAATCAGATTTACATCAATGATATATAATCTGTGACCTTTGATCCCTGGTATGATTTGTTGCTTTCATAAAAGGAAGTTGTAATTGTTAAACTTTTCAAAAACCGCATGAGAGAAAAAGACAGCAGTAGAACAGTTCACCGGTGGTGGCAGATCGTTTGAATTATTTGGATCAAGAACAAGATCTTGATACCATATTGGAAAATTATGTTTGAGAAACTTGGAAAATGAGAGCAAGGAATAATTTCAGATCATATTGATTGGATAAATTGAGTGACGAAAGATACTTGTATAGAGAGTGAAAGTGAGGGCTATGTTGAGTTCCTGGCTCGGGTCTTCCAGTTCTCCTACTCTCCTCTGTACCCTGCACAACAATAACCAAGCCAACAGCAAGAACACTTAAGATATACCAAGTCCTTTCTGAATATGCCTCGTTTATTAATTGTTCAAGTACCAACAATGTTTCTCTAGACAATACAAGAGAGAGATCTCCCCTGAGATGCTCCCTTAATCAGCCTCTTTCCTTTCTGTTTTCCCCTCCTTTTCTCTCTCAACTCCATTTATATTTATAGTCCCCTCCTATAACCAACTTCTAACTGCCTTATCCTTTTCTTTTATATCTACGAGTGACTAATTTTCCTGCGTCAATAACGAGCTTTTTTAAGTCAAGAACCATGTTCTTGATTTCCTCCATGGTGTCTTCAACCCCGTTCAAACGATCTTCCACTCCCCGAAGGCCCTCTTCCACGCCTTCGATTCTTGTGGACATTCCTTCCATTCGCGTCATTCAGGATCGTTGAATCTGATACCAGGTTGTTGAGTTCCTGGCTCGGGTCTTCCAGTTCTCCTACTCTCCTCTGTACCCTGCACAACAATAACCAAGCCAACAGCAAGAACACTCAAGATATACCAAGTCCTTTCTGAATATGCCTCGTTTATTAATTGTTCAAGTACCAACTATGTTTCTCTAGACAATACAAGAGAGAGATCTTCCCTGAGATGCTCCCTTAATCAGCCTCTTTCCTTTCTGTTTTCCCCTCCTTTTCTCTCTCAACACCATTTCTATTTATAGTCACCTCCTATAACTAACTTCTAACTGCCTTATCCTTTTCTTTTATATCTACGAGTGACTAATTTTCCTTTTATATCTAATACCCATCAGGCTATTACAAGGAGTTGCCAACTGCACTAACAGCTGGGACTAATTGGGTGGTGGCTGATATACGTATATCCAGTGTTTCATTGTACCCCATGCTTAAACTTTAAATTAAATTGTGTCCTGACATGATTGAAATGCTTTCATTTCCATATTTTGCTATCATTCTCTAGTGAAATGATTAAGAAGCTACACTGCTATGTACTTCATGTTGGTATGCAGTTTTCTGATACAAGTGGTGTATTTTTCCTCGCTAATAATTGTAGTTCTACCTTGTCAGGAAGGAAGGGCAGGACACACAGGATGAATTAAAGAGAAGAAACCTACGTGATGAACTGGAAGATCGTGAAAGGAGGCATTTCTCATCAAAAAATAAATCTTATGGTAAAGTTATCAGTGTTTAACGTTTCTTTAAATTTCTATTTGTAGCATTTGAATTGCATCATTCTTGTCAGATGGTTATTTTTTCCCTGTTTTTAATTGTAATTTGTAACTGTTCAATTCTATTCTATTTTTTTGGCAGATGACAGGGATCATGGAAAGGGTAGCCATCTGTTTTTGGAAGGTATTCTATCTACTAATTATTATACATTAACTAAAATACTTTGCAATGGCCTTCCATCTAAAAGAGGAGAAAAAAGAAGATAAGGAAAGAAACCATAATTGTTTTCTATATTCAGTATTGTTGATTGATGGGTCCTTTATCTTGACAGGATCAAAGAGAGAAATTGAAGATCACATTGTTGCACGTGCTGTTGATGCAGATGATTCTGATGTTGAAGTCAAAAGTGATGATGACAGGTTGATAATTTGGCATGAACTTTTATGTTTAACTCTATCAAATGTTTATTTAATATATAGTTCGTATATACATGCAATTGAATTGAACTCAATATTACATAAAAGGGCAAGTGCACAACAGCACAAGCATATATAATAATCAAAACCTTGTATAGTTATTACAGTCATACGAATATAATTCAAGTTATTATGTACACATGTATTATTTAGGTTTTCTCAAAACAAATAGGGCTTATTGTTTATTTAGGCAACTTAAAAATGTATTGGCCCTTGATGTGCATCAATATGCATGCTGTTTTTTTCAGCAATTCAGCATAGTCAGTCTTTTGTTGATACATAGGTATGTAATGTAATGACATGTGTAAGTGTGCATCACAACTTTTGGCATTGAATATAATTTGGTTTTGATGAAGCTGTTTTTTCTTTTTAATAATTTTTGTACACTTTATTTATGTTTTTTTTTTTCAGCTGACATTTTTTTGTGTTATTAGTTGTGTGTGAAAGTTTGGCAGTGGGTGAATTGGTTTTGTTGGAAGATGTGTGTGATATTTGGATGGGAACAAGTGGTTTAACATTATACCTGTTCTCTCCTGTCTCTGGGTGCATTTGGAATTATCTTTTTGTAATTTTGTTGGTATTTGAAATCAAATTCTGTACATCAAATTTTGTAGTCAAACAAGTTCTTGACTTGTTAATGGTAGTGTATACTAAAGTTTCCTTAACTTTCTCAGTGATGATGACGAGGATGACGAGGATGATACTGAAGCATTGCTGGCTGAGCTTGAACAAATAAAGAAGGAAAGAGCAGAGGAAAAGCTACGCAAGGTCTTATTCCTTCTTTTACTCTTCCTAGCTTTGTTTATGTTATGCCATTAAAGCTTTGATCTTGCACTGCTCTGTACACTAAATCTCTATGCTATCATTGTTACTGAACTTTGTTTTGAGTGAAGGTGGATGGGGGAGGGAAGGTGGGTGGATACAGTTGCCTTTCCCCCTCCCTCCTGTAATTCATTTGGATCTTGGTGAAAACACATATCTATCTCTTTTTATACCTTGGTTGCAAAGTGGTTCTGATGATGTTAGTTGTAAATTGTAAGTAAATGTGAATAGCCTCGAGTACAAAAAATTAAAAAATGTAAATCTTTTTGCAGGAACGACAACAACAAGAGGAGGAGCTCAAAGTAAAGGAGGCAGAGCTTCTGCGTGGAAACCCACTGCTAAATAATCCAACAGCATCTTTCAATGTGAAAAGAAGGTTTGACTCTAGATACTTTTCAAGCTAAACCACAATGTCAGTTTTTCTTCTGTTAACACTGTTGGTTTACTGTCTCGATCTCATTTTTTTTGGGTTTTGCATGCGCTTGTTTTGTTTAGGTGGGATGATGATGTGGTGTTTAAGAACCAAGCCCGAGGTGAAACCAAAACAGCTAAGCGATTCATCAATGACACCATCAGGAATGATTTCCATAGAAAATTCCTGCAAAAATACATGAAGTAAGTCCTTGTGACAGAAGTTTGTGTTGTTTGAACTTTGGACTCAACAGAACTCAATAATTTGCAGTTTGTATCTAAATGTATGATTCAGTGTTGATGGATATATTGTTTCCTCTTATAACACATTTTAACATGCTACTCATAGTTGCTGTAACATGGTGTATGCTTGTTCATGCCAACTGAGTTTAAGAGTCAGACCTTAAAATAACATTCAATGAGGTTGTGTCGTTCTCACCCTATACTGTTCTTTGTTCTATAATTCTATTCACTCGTTGGATCAATCACCTAATTGGCCTGGTATGGTAATTGGCTACAATTTACCTGGTGCATATCTATTATCGCCATTGCAAGAAAATTAATCCAGCCACCACTCGTTATTTGGCAGTCAATATTTTAAGATTTCCCACTCCCAACCTATTTTTTCAACACATATTCTTGCAAGTTGCAACACATTTTTACCTTGTTCTAACATTTTTTTAAGTAGCTTCTGAAGTAATGATTTGATTTCTGAGTGACTGAGTGGTGTGGGTTTATGATCCTTGCGTGTAAGTTGAGATGAGACCGTTATCGTCTTTGAGACATTGCATCTAAAAAATAATTTTATTTTTGGTTAAAGAGTAGAAAAAGCAGAAAATAGTTGTGTGGAACCCATCTAAAAAAAAATCTCTCCTTTGGTGAGAAGAAAAGAGAAGAAAGAAAAAATTGTGGGATTCTCATAAATTTACGATGGTTAACCTTGTTATTTCTTCTTTATCTCCCAAGATCTATGAGTGAATATGTTTTTAAAAGAAAAAATTGTTCTTTCTCTCCACTTTCCTTTCTTATCTCTTCATTCAATCTAAACATTCTAAAAATATATCCATTTTCTATTCATTCTCTCTCTTTATCCATGAAGATGGAGAGAGACATTACAGTTTATCATTTCTAATTACATATTATTTTTGGAGGGACATTAATTAGAAAGTCTTTTATAAGTTTAGACCATTATCATTTTGGGACCGACCTTGCACTTAAGAATGCGAATAGACATTACAGTTCAATATTTTTAATTACATCTCGTCGAATATTTTTCGGGCTTACATTAGAAAGTGTTTAATAAGTTGATACCATTATCATCTTGGAGAATACGGATAGAGACATTACAGTTTAATATTTTCATTAAATCTTTTTTCTTGGGGGGGGGGGGGGGGGGGGGGGGGGGGGGGGGGGGGTTGGATGGGGTTATATTATAAAGTGTATAATAAGTAGTTGAGAGTTGAGACCATTATCATCTTGGGACCTTGTACTTAGAGAGAGTACGGATAAGGACATTTACAGTTTAATGTTTCTGATTACATCTCATTATATATATATATATATATATATATATATATATATTTTTTTTTTTTTTTTTGGGGTTGCATCAGAAAGTGTTTAAAAAGTTGATAACATTATCATCTCGGGACCTTCTACTTAAAGAATATGGATAGAGACATTGCAGTTTATTTCTAATTACATTACATAAGTTTTTTGGGTAGCTTACATTGCAAAGTGTTATAATAAGTTGGTCGGTCTTTTTGTAATCTGTGGAGCCACGTCAAAATCCCGCGGTGAATGCCCTCATGGACTAGGATGATTACTATGTTTTATTGTTACCCTCCCTTTGATACTAAAATCAATATTTGCCTAAAGATTAGCTCCATGTTATTCTACTAAATAAGACTAACTACAACTTAACATTAATATAATTTTTCCCTCCAACAATCTATGATGTGATTCAGTCAATACAAACAGATTATTAAACTTAACAATATAACTACTTAATATTTTTTTCATTCCTTTTAACAGAATATTTCTTTTCAAAAATTTTATGGGGGCGGGAAGGGGCTAAAGCCCTCAAAACAATTATCTTACACAGACTGTATCAAATTATGTTGTTAAGTTTAATAATTTGTTAATCAATTCATGATTTGTTTGTATTGACCAAATCACACGATAAATTGTTTGAGAGAGAATTTATTTTCTTCGTTTGAACGTGTTTTGGGAAACACAATTTTTACTTTTGAATTGAACATAATCTTAACCAAATAAATGTCAGTCAAATGAAATAAAATATAAATTTTAAATAAAATTAAACTCAATGTCATGTGAAGGACTTCAAAGTTCAAAGATAATTATAATTTACCCTTATAAAAAAACCCGTTAAAACCAGATTTGAGACTAGAGAGTGGAGAGTTCTAATGCATGTGATTCCAACTCTTCCTAGTTTTTCTTTTCAATTGAAAGATGTTGCAAGTATTTTCTCATGGAAAACTCAATGTTCTGTTTTTTCTCATGGAAAATTGATTCATTTCTACACCTCCACACCACCCAAACAGTAGCACACCACCTATACCTCCATCTAGTGTTCTTCTTCACCAAGTCACGTAGCACGACATGTTGCTAATAAATAATAATGATGTTCCGCTTCATGTGGTAGAGCCGAGGAAAGTGACATCCCATTCAAGAAAAACTTCCAAATACCATCAATACACTTACAAGAGAAAAATACGCGGTTTATATCTTCCACAACTTCCCTACAAAACGTACAAAGGGCTTCATTCACTCAATGAATTTATTAAACCAATTCTCTTCACTTTGTCTTCCACATATTTTTCTAATGTGTCTCCACCACATAGACTCATCATTCCTTTCCTCCCCCTCCAAAAGACTTCTCCAACGACCATATTTAGACCCCAAAATCTCCCAATAAGGTATCACCATTATGAAAAAGTTCTCATCTCCATTTTGTAAGAAGAGCTTTATTAAAAATAAAAATGTCTTTCATACTTAATCCCCACATTCTTTTAGGTTATGTTTGGGAGATGGATTTTGGAGGGAAAGGGAGGGAAGAGAAAGGTTTAGGTAGATACATCTCCTTGTTTGGGAGTTTTAATTTTTTGGGGAAAGAATTTGAAGATTTTCAAAACTCCTCTAAAATCCTCCAAAGTCTTAAAATTGTTGTACCCCTTATTTGGGGGGTTTTAGAAGGAAAAGTAACTAAAATTATTATCTTATACAAGTCAGTGTTAATAAAATTACTATTCTACCCTAATCAGTGTAAAATATAGAATGTCTTAATTTTTTAAATAAGGAAAAAATTGTAAAAAATTCTTATTAATTCTCCATTTCCCTCTCTTAATATATTTTTAACTCCCAAACAAGTTGAAAGGAACTTTCCTCATTTTCCTCCCTTTCCTTCCCCTTCCTTCCCCTTGAATCTCTTTCCTTCCCTTCCCCTCCTAACTCCCAAACAAAGCCTTAGTGTGCACACTTTGCCCCATCTTACCTAGTATATTTTCTTTTTTCCCTCATTCCCTCCCCACAAGAAATTTCTTTGCATGTTAATAATCCTCTTACCCACCTTTAGAAGAATTGATGTATCCAAATCAACCCATAATTCCTTTCGTTAGGATTTAAGGGCTTTGTCTTTAATTGGGTTTTGACGTTTTATCGTCCAAATAGGGAAACTAATAGAGATATGTTACACAAAATTACAATCAGAATCAAATATCAGCTGCACTTGAGTTCGCTTGAGTATTTTTTTAGGACATATATTTTATTTTGTTTAAGCAACTAAATTTGCTAAATCTTAGCGCATAGCTATGTTTAGAATAAGAGGTGGCTTAAAGCAACTTTAATGGGAGTTGTTTAAAAAAAAACATATTTTAATGTGTGATATGTGATTTTGAGTTGTTTAAAATTAGAAAATTATTTATATAAGCAATATTGTTTATGAGTTGTTTAATTTTGTATTTAATACAGAAGAGAGATAAAATATTTGTAAATCAAACAACTTGTTAATAAAATATTCATCCGAGAAAAAATTAATTGAATTATTTAAGATTGTTGTGATATAAATTGGTAACAACATCATTAAAAGAGAGGCTCCTATTACATAACATTTTACTTGGAATTATTGATAATGTTACTTAAACTACCTTGCTGAACTTTTTCCATGATCCTACCGAGTATTGTGGCTACTCGAGAAATAAATGTGTTTGATTACGGTGAACGTTGGGGAGTCTTTAAAAAAACTGTTCTTAAATTATATATATATTTTTAATTTTAAAAAGGGCATTCTATAATCTTAGACGTCCTGTAGTGAATGATTGATTATACAAAAACTTTCCAGATTTGGTGAAATATACATTCGGGTGGTGGAGGGGTTATATATATATATATTGAGTTAGTTGATGAATCAATTGAATCAAATTATATATAATTCAAACTTAACTTGTTTATTTAATGAATTTAACTTTTAATTCAAATTTGGCTCGTTAAATATATGAATCAAGTTTAAGAAGTTAATTGTTGAATTCAATTTTAAATTATATTTAAGTTGGTTCAATTTATTGGGAAACTAAGCTTTGTTGAGAATATGAAAAAGGAAATTAGATTTTCTGAAAAAAAAAAAGGAGACTTTCTGATCAATAGAGTGGGTGCAAGTTTTTTTTTATTATTTTATAACATTTTTTATAATTTTTTTTTTTACAAACTTTGTTTTACATGTTATGCAATATATGCAGGAGCAGGACATGCGGCAACTTGGCGTTTTTGTGCAACTTTTAGTGAGTGGTAGTAATAATAACCAAACCAAGAAGTTGATATTTAAGTATAATATTCAATAGTAAATTACAGTAGCAATTTTAAATATGAATATATTCACAATTTTTATCCAAATAAAGTTAAATATAAACATACTTTGTTATTTATTATTTCATAAGCTCCGCAACGCTGCCGGATAAAATTCTAGTATTAATTACATTAAAAATATATGTGGATGATAAAAGTGCCAAGAACATACCCAAAGAACAATCAGTCAGGTATCTTTTTCTTTTTATCTTAAAAAAAGTATATTTTTTCTTTTATCTCTTCTCACACACTTTTTTTTTTTTTTTTGAATTTGTAGCATCTTTTTCAGTTTTTAGTGCTAATGAAAGTGCCAATATCCAAACTTTTTCTATGTCTTTATCTAAAATCCAAAGCAAGCGTGGCAATTGACAAGCAAAGCGAAAGTGCTGGATATACTTGGACAAACAAAAAGGATTGTTGTTCTATTCTTTTTTTAAAGGACTTACGGACCCTTATATAAGATCTTCTTTTGTCGTACCTTTCTGAAGTTTTTCCTTTCTTAAAAAATATTCATGAAATACATAACAAGATAACATAAATATCATTGTTTGTTGGACTATTATACGGTTTGACCTCCACATCAAAACGATTTACATAAAAAAAAATCCCACTTTGTTATTGGTGTGACACGTTGCTGATCTGCATTAATTTATATTTATCTCTAACTTTTATATATTATTAGTGTAAAAAATTTACATTAGAAATTGTTGCTAATTAATATAATTTTTAAAATAATTATTATAAAAATTAATAATTTTATCATATAGTAAACACATGATTGAATTACATTATAAAAATTTATTACATTGTCAATACATGCATTATTTTTATAATATTTATTTAATTTTATATTAGTGTTTATGTATAATTAATGGGAATTTGTTTTTGATATGTAAGTTTTGAACACTGTAAGTGTAAGGATATGTATAGTACTTATGTTCAACCAACTGAAATAGATTCTTTTATCAATGAGAAATTATTTAAAATTAAAGGAAGAGTTCCTCTAGACCAATATAATGTTTTTTTAGTGTAAGACCAAAATAATGTTATTGAAACAGATTCTGTATCCATTGTCAAATAATAATTAAGGAATAAAAATTCAGAGAATATAAATAAAGGACTAAAAGCAAGAAAAAAGTAAATTAATCTAAAAAATATATAAAATTTTTATAAAGATGAAAATACCATAAACTTTTCTCTCTATAAAGTACATTATTAGAAGAGCTTACTAGCATGACATCATCGTTAATTTTTAATGCTATTTTCTTGTTTCTTCTACGAGACAGAGCCGATCTGAGCGAGAGATAACGGATTTGGGGTTGAGTTGTTGTTGATGGGTCTTGGAATTCAATGTTTGAGAAATGACTATTGTTGGTGGCTGTTGATGTCTCCGGCAGCAACATGGGAATTGAGGAATTTTTACATTAGTTATAATAATAACCAATGTACAAAAAGTTGAAAAAAATGCATCACTCCTATCAGCATGCACGTAGACATGGGCATAGATTTAGATAATCAAAATTTAGTTCGAGTTAAAAAGTAATATATTTTAATCTTGTGATGACAAAAAATAGATTAAAATTTTTGCACAGATAAATTCAAAATATTACTATATTTATAGAGATAAAAAAATATATTTTAACCAAAAAAATATTACATATAAGAAAGTTTTGTCTCTTTCTTAGATAGTCACCTATCTTTAATTATAAGACATAATTAACAATTTTTTCCTTATAATAAAATTTCATTTTATCACTGTTATGCATTAATTAATTTTTTACTAAAATATTTTGAATTGTCTATTTTTCTCCTATAAAAATCGGAGAAGATGAATAGATTCCAATAAAGTTAAGGATAAATTTGAAAAAATATTATAGTTATAGATAATTTTAATACTAATAACTAAATTAATTAATTTTCTTAATAAACACAAACTAATAAACTACAATACGTCTTTTAATTAAGAAAAAAAGGGAGTATTAAGAAAACAAATTAAATAGAGATAATATAATTTTAGTAAAATTGTTGATGGATATCCAACGTGCCATTGAACACTTAAAAAATGATAAAAGGAAAAAAAAAACTGTATTATAGATAATACGATGTCATATGAAAAAAATAATTAAGAGAAATTATGAATATTTGATAGATATGTTTAAAAAGTATGATTATACGGATATTTATGTGTGATTACTCTGTAATTTATATACAGATTTTCTTTATGAACCGTGTCAACTATTGTTAAATTCAGTTTTTAATTTCAGTGGAACATGTCAATTTTATTCTCTAAGTAAATTCTTATAATCTAACAATTTATGTGTTGATTTCATCTTCTCGTCTTTTGAAACTGATCTCTATATCTTCTATCTCAATTCTTATTTCTAAACTCAAAGTTTTTGTCCACACATACACATATATTTATTCAGATAAATAAGTATAGAAAAAACAAAAATAATATGTACGTAAATTTACATAAATTGAACTACTGTCTAACTTTGCTAAAGTGATTAAATGGAATGATACAAAAAGCGTTTGTATACTTTATAGATTTTCCCCAAGTTTTTCATTTGAAAATAAAATCAAAAGGCAAAAAACGTAGACGCTTTGAATTATGAGACTTTGCATTGTCCAGGGAAAAATAGCTAGTACATGAGTTACATGTGATCGATGTGAAGTGGGTAAGCTAAATTCAAGTCAATTGTACCCACTTAACATGTATAAGCAACTGTGAATTCAGAAATTAATTAATGTTTCGTACGAAAATACACACACTGATGCTGACTAAATGTTTATATTAATATTAATATGCCATCATACAATTCAAGAAAAATATTATAGTTTTTTTTCCACTTTCGATATTGAAACATTTAGCGATTAATAAATCAATACTAGAAAATTGGATTTCTACATATGTTCTTTTGGCACATTCTATGACGGTTCGAAAACTGTCTTTGAAATTACTGTCATGAAAAATTAATATTTTTTCACGACAATTTTTAAATCATTTTAGAATTTTGATTTTTATTTCGATTTCCTTCGAAATTGTCTTAAAATATTTTTTTTTCTTCTTTTAAAAATGTAAAAAAAATGAGGATTTGGAAACTATTTTATAAACTAATCTTAGAAAGTCTCTTTATGAAATGGAAGCATTTGAATGAGTTGAGTTAATGAAAATTAATAGAATGGTCTATTGCATTAATATTTAATACAAGAATTTAAAAGAATAATTGGGATGAAAATAAAGTTCAAGGCATGTATTTGCGAACGAGTTAAAGTTTTAGGGGTCTATGTACTCTTTTCCCTTTTAATATCAACAATCCTTATTTACAACAATGTAATTTCTCATCCACAAGGGTCTTGAGACCAATGTAACCGTGACTACAATTATGGAAATTTAAGCTAAATATGTAATTAATGACTAAATAATTAATTGAAAATTGAAATAAAGACTTCAGAAAACATAAGGGTTAAAACTTAACATTAAGCACCAAAGAATCATTTGATGATTGGTTTCACATAATGCTCAAGTTTTGTACCAAAGACTAATGTCTAGTATCCATAAATTTTCAGTTTATTCAGTCAAATGATTTGTTAGGAGTGTTCGTAAAAACAAAAAGGAACTGGAAATGACTGTTTTTTCACTTTTGATCCTTTTGTCCAAAAAACCTTCCTCAGAACCAAATAAAATAAAAAAGAAGAATCGACATCCAAGTGCTAACCCAAAAAATGTTACCATCCCTCTTTCTCTAAGAAGCCTTGGCACAATGGTATGTTGCTTTGTGACTTTGAAGTCATAGGTTCAAATTAATCTTGAAAACTGTTTCTTGTAGAAAAACAGCTGAATGCATCTATTCTCTCAAGAAAAACAATTTATGAACAAAGGCTAATTGACACACTTAGATAAAGAAAGATAGAAAAAAGAGAAAAAGTGTAAATATAATAGGTGATATGATATAATAGAAAAAAATATATTAAAAGAACTAATAGGGTTTAATGAAATATTTGATATAAGAATGTTTATATAGGAGACAATTTCTACTCCTATGTTTGTTACATTTCTACAAAGTTGTTTGCTACAAGGGTGAGGACTTACTTTGGCCTTGAAAATGTTTAGCGAACCATTGGCGGTGAAATGCATGGATTTGAGGGTTTTAGGCAGTACATCGTCAACAAGGCAAACCATGGAAACCCATTGGCCTCTGACGAGTGAATCTCCTACGAACACAAGCCTCTTGTTCCTTAGCCTTTCAAGCAATGTTGTGGCGTTGAACCTTGTAACAACATAGAAAGAATAATATTTAACACTTACGAAAATATACTTGGTGTTGAACCTTTCAAGCAATGTTGTGGCATGGAAAATATAAGCATCAGTGATGAAGCCAAATAAAGAATTTCATAAAAACAAAGTACCTTCTATAGTATCAATGCTATCACGGAGGTTTAACTCTACTACTTTCAAGTGCTTTTTCGACATATTTCTTTTGTGACAATACTCTACCTGCTTGACAGTCCCTGTGAATCTCCATACCAAGAAAATTCTTACTTGCACTTAGTTCTTTCAATTTAAACTCATGGGTCACTCTATTTTCACTGTTGCAAGTAACATGAAACCATGTGCAAGGAGTGACAAGCGTACAATTCCAACTTTGAAGAACATTGTTAGGGTCACTCATTTTGTTCTTCAATATAGTCAGGGCATCACCTGTCATAGAAGTAATATTCAAGCTCAATTACAAACATACTTATTATATGAAATTGATAGGAGTATAAATTCAAAGTGTTCTTGCCCCCATTTGATTCTCCTTATATAGCTCATAAAATCTTCACTTTCTTTGATGAGATAATATTCTATTATAATTTCTATTAACAAAAATATTTCAGGCAAAAGCAGAGAACTGGGGTGAAATAATATTTCTAAAGCTAGCTACTCCAAGACTCCAACATAAAAGCCTAATTTTACAGCTAGCTTAGCTACTCCAAGTCTCCAACAAAGAATAAGGACAAATAAAATTTCTACTAACAAAAATGATTGTCTTAAACTTTCTTGTATTATATCATCTCATGCAAGGTAAAAAAGACGGAAAAATAAATTAAAGTAGATGGCTTAACAAGTTTATCATTCGTAAATTCTTATGCATTTGGCCTACATTTCAACATCAGATAAAAAATGAGTGTGATTATGAGATTGAATGCATTATCTGAGCCGCAGTTAACCATCTTGTAACCCCAACCCTATAACACCTCTATGCCATAACCACAATCCCGTAACCTCCCTTCACTCCCAATTACATAGCCTCAAATATGTCGTAACCTCGTAACAATTGCTACCCCTAACCCTACAACACTTAGAATAGACGAGAAAGAAACATAAGAGATGAGAATGAGACCAAAAAGAGACGAGAGGGACACAAGAGAGAGAGAGAGATACTTGTTGGCTATAACAATGTGAGATGGAGAAAAATGACTTGTTGAATATTGAGGATTTAGGAATTTGTTTCTTTACTGATTTAGGGTTTCACTCAAAACATTTAGAGGGAAATGAAAAAAGAGACACTGGTTATTTTTTTTGGGTAGGGAAAGGGCCAATGCTTATGCTGCCTGATAAGAGAGAAAGAAAGCGAGAATGTTAAGTATCATTCAAATACGATTTAGTAAAACCATCTTGTACAAGGTTCCATTATGATTATTATTGATGATTTTTTCAAATAATCATTCTTAAACTTAATTCCAAGACGATAATTTGAAAACCGTTTTTGTTATTAATGGACTTAATTACAACATTGTCAATGCATTGTCTTCAAAAACAATTTTTACCTACAGTCGTTATTGACATGTCATAATAAATATTTTTTGCAATAGTGAACTAATATGATTCTTTGAGATAAATATTTATATCATTGTCACCGGCATGAGATCATAATCTATTATTCTTTTATCTCTAGATAGCATATCCTTTAGACTTACAGTAAATGCATCGATCTCCAAACTCATCTTTCATTTGATGGAAACATAAATAAACAAAGACATGTCTGTTTATATTAATTAAATATACCAAACAATATTTAATCTATTAAAAAAACTTATATTCTCTTTCTGAAAATGTTACAAAATAATTATATTCTTACAAGTTACATCAATTTTGATTATTTGATTGGTAATTTAAAAAAAATGTATCAAAATTAATGGTTTATTTGGTTTAAAGAAGGGACTTCATAAGTTTTTTGCCTTGCCAAGAGTATTATGTCTTTTAATGGCTCGGACGACATTTTAGAAAGGCCACATGTTATGAGAAAAACAAATCAAGCAACATATAAGTTAGCCAACCATGGAATGTCTCTAGTTGAATATTTGAGAGCTTATGATTTTGTTTGCCTTTAATTATTGGTGGTGTTATAGTTGATGTAAAATCTACTTCTTTTTCTCGTGGGTTTTAATTATTTCTTGTGGGGCGTTTTACCCCTTCATTCAAAAAAAAAAAAAAAAAGAAGAGAAAGAAACTTTATAAATTATGTACATATGAGCTAAGTGTGATGTGAAGTGGGTAAGCTAAAATTCAAGTCAATTATATCCACTTTACAAATAGAAGAACTAAATTCATATGTTTTTTCAATTTGATGACCAAAATTATAAATATAGAACATTAACCATGTTGAAAGTATAAAGAATAAAAATACATTTTTTTCTAATTTTTTGTGTTCTTCCTCTAGATGAGTTGAGCTTGTTAGGCCCAACAACTCTTAACACTTGAGATTAAGACCATTGGGAAGCATGCAAGCTTGGTTGGGGAGGAGCTACTGAGACTTCAAGATTATTTGTGGTAAAAGGCAAGGAAAGAAACTTTCAGTGTTGGAGTATTTTCTTAGTCATTTCACTGCCTTTAATGAGCAGTGGAGCCAATGTTGATGTGTAATTACTGATGCAAAACATTCTTGTGAATATTTTCCGCCCTGCTTGTAGATAAAAAGTTCAAAGATTAACACAGTGATGCACAGTGATCAGGAACATGAATGGACATGGAATTCTTTGATGAGCAAGCAAGAAAGATAAAGGTTTTCCCCACCTCATATGACACTAATGTTAAAGGTTGAACCTTCGATGATGAATTGTGCACTTCACTTAAGGGCAAAATCAATGGATCGGAGGAGCAAACAAAGACTATCTTGATTGAAGTTGCAGTTGATCAAGGGACTTACAATGTCATAATGGACTTTTAGGTTGTGATGCATAAGAGCAATAGCAATTTCATGTAGCAAAAGTGAATTACAATGACAGCGCTTGGGGTTCAGTTGTTTTTTTTTTTTTTTTTTTTTTGATAAATCACTTGTGAAATCTTTTTTTTTTCTTTGGATAACACACTTGCGAAATCTTTAACACTTAAAGTTTACAAGACAGTATATCCAAGAGGTAAAAATAAGAGTGAATTTATAAGCATAGTTAAAATTCAAACTAACTTGTAAGCTAATTAAAGTAGCTTACTAAACCACTTAAAAACACGTGTATCTGATACCTCAGGAAGTGGCTACCTAAATCACAATCAAGTTTAGTAAGCTTAATTTGAAAAACTTATTTTTTTTCTACCAAATTTAATTTCATCTCTTTTTATTAGTTCAGGTCCTCTTTTTTTTTGTCTTCTATAAAGGATATATATGATCTTATAAAAAAGAAACATTTTTACCAATTTTACGTGCTAAGGGTAGTCATTATTTACATTCAAACATCATTTTGATAAAACACATTTCCTCAAAATTATTGTAAAATATGACTGTGAAAAGTAACATTTCTCCCGTGATAATGATTGACAATTTCTTTGATGGGAAGGTTAAGGAGGAAGAGATTCGGTTTAGGGATCAATCCTGAGCTAGAATTGGACTGTGTTGGCAATTCCAATGACAGAGCACGACGATAGCGAAGAGATCACATAGTGACATTGGAGAGCTTGCATCGACTCTGACGCTCAAGTCAATGAGAGTTTAAGGTGCAATAATGGAATTGAAGTTAGTTATCATACCAGCGTTTGGTGTTTCCATATTATGCCTATGGTGAAAAATCAGTTGTCATCACATGAGACGTCTGCCTCAAAGGGGTTATAACTCATCCAACATGAGTATCTTCTAGGTTTAGTCGAGAAGTTTGTTTGCTTTGGACCGGATAACAATATTTTTTAGAGCGATCCATCTTTATGAGGATGAACTAACCCTTGATTTTCATGGTCCGAGTTATCTAAAATATCTCGATTCGCATGATACCTAGATTTCATTTTATTTTTAGAATAGTTGTCCTCAAGTTGGTGGCTCCTTTATAAAAGCTGTTGACTTATGCATTATGTTACAACGACTTAATTGGTTTGCATAATTAGGTTTCGTTTGATATCGAAAGTTTACTTCCAGAACAAATACATTTTCTAATTCCCTTGCTATTGTTAATTAAACATTATTTTAAATTCATTACATGAAGCAAAATTTTCTTAGTTATAAGACGACAAGTTTCGTATAAAATTTATTAATATAAAAATAAATCTAAATTTTCTCCTCAAAATATTTAATTATCTTTGGTGGGAGGGGTGTCTGAGGTAGGACTAAGTAAGGAAATCGTATTTCACGTCTCAGTCAAATACCTTGTGGTTTTGCCTCTCGTATAGTTCGTGTTCTTCTAGTTCTAGCCCTATCCCATGAGGGTGTTATCTCGTGTACTCATTTTAAAATGCTGTATGCGCGCAAAATCGAATAGATAAACATGAAAATAAGAATGGGAAGAAGTCTCCGTTTTATTCCGATTAAATATTGCAACTGAGGAGGAAATAATGCTTAATTCAAATAACGTATTATAAACTAACAGATTTAGCTTTTATATAACCGAAAGCAACGTATTATAAACTAATGCAAAGTAACGTGTTATAAATTAACAATTCATATAACATCGTATTATTAACAAGTTGAATTTTGGGCGAAAGTTCCTAAATCCAAATGCGAATTGAAGCTGTAATTTGAAAATGTTTACAAATAACGTCAACAATCAATTTGGAAACAAAAATCGTACATAAATTTCTTTTTTTGCAATACGTGTAGCATCTGATCAGTTTAATTTTTGGATACTAATTATTCCATTTTGTAATGACTCACAGCACGATTAGATCGTAAAAGACGTTAAATATATATTACTAAATGTTTTTAAGTGCTTAAAAATAAATATTAGGTATTTAATTTTCATTATTAAAAATTCATTTATATTTACAATTTACTTAACCTTTGAATTTAATGTATAAAATGATTATTTTTGATAACAGAATCCGAACCCACAATTTCTCTTCTCCATCTCCTCCCTTCAGGCTTCAACCCTTAATTTTTTTGTTAAAATGAAAAATTATTAATAATTATTTTTCCATAATAAAAGTTAAAATCACCTATATTCTCTTTATAACAAGAGTTTAAATATCAACTTATAAACTTTCATTTTTTCTTATAGATATAAACTTTCATGTTAAAATATGATATACAATATTTACGCTACCGTAATAAAAAAATAATTTTTCAAGTTCATTATAATTATTAATACTAAACGTTTTTTATATCTATGTATAGATAAATTATTTTTTACTAAAAGTACATTTTAGTCTTATAATTGATTAAATTTTTTATAATAATATTTATCTATTAATTTTTAAAAATATAAACTGATTTATTTAATATTTTAAATAATTTTTATTTTAATTTCACTATAAAATGTAAGGTTGTATTTTAGTAATAATAATAGTTGTCATTTTTTTTATAATAATAATTGTCATTGTTAAGTAGGCAACAATGATAAGTTGAATTTGTTTCTTGTTTGTTCAGGCCGGACCGACCAAACGGGGCATTAGGACGCCACATGGTGAATTTTGCTAGATAAGACAGTTGTACGGACTTCAAATATTTTTAGGAAGCTTTTCTTTATTACAGGCACCAATTGCGTCGGCTAAAAAAACACTTAAACTTAAAAAAAGATTAATTAAAAAAAACTATATAAAAAAACTTATACTTAAAAAATAATTTATTAAATAAAAGCTAAAAAATTATACTTAAAAAAAGCATTTATTAAATAAAAGCTATAAAAAAATATACTTAAAAAAGCATTTATTTTCCTATAAAAAACATTTATTTCAGGTAATATTTACTTTTTAACAAATAAGATAAGATATTTAAGAATTAAGAGAGACATTCAATGCCTTTTAATATTTTCCTATATTTTTTTTCATTAACAAATCTTTTCCCATATACAATGACTGCAACAAAATTTGAACCTTAACTATTATCTAAACTTTTAACTACTAGATTAATTGAGGAGTACTAGATTAATTTTAGTTGGTTTGATTTTTAATCTAAACGCTGAGCATTTTTTTTTATCAGTAAACGCTGATTATACAAAATAGGCAAATAAATATTTTTATTTAAAAATCAACCATATGAATACAAAAAAAATGAATTTATATCGATTCAACTTGTTTCATTTCAATCAAGAATGAAAAAAAAAATGGGTCAATTTTTTTGGTTTAGAGAAACTTGTTTTCAATAGTGCGAATTAACATGAGAAGCTCAATTCTTTTCGTTTATGCATCCATATGTTACAAATTTTAGTGAATTTTGATTAGAATGCATTGTCTACATGATCTCTCAATTAATTTTATGATTCATGAAACCATATGTGATAAATTGAAGAAAGAACTAAATGGAACCAAAATTATTAAAAAAGAAAATAATAAAATAAAAGGCTAAAATTGAATAATGTATTGTGAAAGACGAGAGGGTTAAATATTAAAAACATTTACATAGAAAAAATATGAATAATCACACAAATAGATTTAATATTATAGTTTAATTTAAAATCTTAATGTTTATGTTAATAATAAAAAAAGACATTAAAAGTGAATTATGAGAGTAGATTCCTTTTGGTATGGGGTAGCAATAGCATCTTCCAAGTTCCAAGTAGCAGCTGAGCTACCATTTAAAAGCTGCCTTCCTCCTCCTTTCTCTTCATTCCCTCTTCTTCCCTTTCTCTCCGTTTCCTCCCAAAACTGACTAATCCTCCACCTTCTCACTACTGCAAATACATATTTTCACTTCCTACATATAACCCTATTCCACCACCTCACTTTTCATCATCGCTTCAATTAACACTTGGTTTCGTTGTTTTCCTCTGATTTTTTTGGTGGTTGATGGCGTGGGCGACTAAGCGAGGTGGCTCAAAAAATGCAGGGTTTATGAGAACGTTGGTGGTGGTGTTGTTGTTGGTGTTGTTATCGGGGTTTTGGTGTGTGTCCGGTGTGAAAGAAGGAAAAAGAAATGCGTACGCGACGATGATGTACGTAGGTACGCCGAGGGACTACGAATTCTACATAGCCATACGCGTGCTTCTCAAATCGCTGGCTACGCTCGACGCTCAAGCCGATCTTGTTGTCATTGCTTCCATTGATGTTCCTCCTCGATGGATTCGAGCTCTGTAAGTCCCACTCCTTCACCATCATTTGCCACTTTTTTTTTTTTTTTATTACCGTTTTCTTGTCCTGTGTTTGCATTTGGTTTCGAATATGCGTTGCCTTATTATTCACCCCCGGAATTCGGTTGATTTTATTATTTTTGAAAAAGAAGGAAAGAGATTTTAGGAATACTAACTTAATTATACTTAAAATTCTCCGTGAAACTTCATAATATTCTTAGATCATTTGATTCTGTTTTGAGACTAATTTTTTATTTCGACCTTGATGTGGGTTTAGTATACTGGAATGAAATAGAATAAAAATAAATTAAGATGATAAAATGTAAAAATAAATTTCACTTTATTTAAATGTTTATTTCATTTAATTTTTTTCAGCTCTCTTTCACCTTTATCAAACTGAGGAATAGTCACTTAAAAACTTTAAAATCTTTGTCCCTCGCCAAGTATAGAGATTGAATAAAAGTAGAAAAAATAACAGGAAAATGAAAAGGGGTTCATATCATAAAAAACGAGGATAGGGTTGGGGAATTGGGACTGTTAGGCCGGTTTGAAAATTTTCGAGTCCCATTAACTACTTTGCCTGGCTCCCACACTCACTTTCTGTGTTGGGATAGACCTAAATGGAGTTTAATTTCTATGGATTTCTTTTCATCCTTTGAGATATGCAAGGCAAACAATACAGATAATCCTTAATTTTTTTTTAAATGTAGATTTAGTCCCTCTTTTCGACGTAAGAGTCTTGCCCCCACTCGAGCCAATTTGAAGTTGTAATTTCTATTAATGAAAAATACTATGAACACACTCATAATATTTTATTTTATTTTACAGAAAACACATTCATAATTTATTTTTTTTTTACAGAAAACACACTCTTAATTTTTGTCAGTTTGACTGATGAATATTTCTCCTAATTTTGTATTCAATTGTCCAATGATAGTGAGTGTCTTTCCGTGTATGAAGAATTATATCAGGTTGTATAATTTTAAAATTTTAAAGTAGTTAAAAAATGACATTATTGTTATGAAAATGTATTATCAAGTAGTTATCTACAATTTTTTTATTATATATATGATTAGATAAAAAAATATTAAAAACTTTTAATATAATAAGTTAGTATTTTTTTTCTTCCTTTTTTAAGTGTAAGTTGTCACATCAAGTGTTGTGTGTTGTGAGGGGCGATGGTGTTCTTAACGACTTTAGGATTGCGCGTGAAGTTCAAGAGTGAAGAGTGTTGGACGATGGTTTCAACGTCCTTGAGAAATGGGATGGTTGTTCAAGGTTCTTTCGTGTCTTGTTCCTATTTGGTTATTGTTTCTTGCGGCCGGCAATTTAATCTGTCAACAAAAAAATGCATTGAATTTTAATAGGATAAAATTTAGTCCAAATATGTTTAGGTACGTCAATCTAATTAGAATTGAAATTTTATTTTAATAGTTTATGTAATAAAAAAATTATAAATCAATATAAGTTATTCAAGTAAATTTTAAGTGAAAATAATATAATAAACTATATTTAAATTTTTCTTTTATTACTTCACAATATTTATTCAACTATTTCATTAAGAAAATTGTTTGACGTTCTTTTAAGATATATATACACTATGGAGAAGAAGAAATTGGAAGTTCCCGATAAAAAAAATAAAAACTTTCAGAAAAGTTAATTAAAAGTTTAAAAAATTAGATAAAAATTGAAAAAAAAAGTTTTAAAGTTGAAAAACTTTCTCAAGTTAGTTCATTAAATTAAAAGTATTTGATAAATTGAAGTAGCTGGAAAATATAAAATAAATTAAATGAAGATATTTTATGATATTTCTATATAAATTTTAATTTTATTTTATAGATAAAATATATTATGAGGTATTATAATTTTAAAATCTTATGTTTTTTATGGATAAATTATTGTCATTGTATTTTTAGTTTCAATTATTATTTATTCATATTAAGTATTTTATAATTAATCTTATATTATTTTTAATCAAGTTTAAAATAAAGTAAAAGAAAGCATATATTTAAGTAGGCATTTTTTTTGCTGAGTTTCATTTTGCTTTTATTGTATTTATTAATGTAATAATGAAAATAATTTTTTTAATATAAAATTGTTCGAAAACCTTGTTTTATTTAAAGAAGGATAATAAAAGTTATTAAACATTTTATTGATAAAAAGAAATAAAATATAAAAAGTTAAAAATTAAAACTGACATTTTAAAAATATTATTTCAAGTAATCTTTCAACAACTAAATATTATTAAAAATATTTATTTATCAAATAACTAAATAAAATTTTAATTAGTAAAAAAAGATAGAGAATCAGTTAAAATGAGGTATCGAAGATAACATATATCAGTGAACATTTGGATTGGGTACTAATGTCTAATTTAGATAGCAATAAAAATCAAATAATTAATATGTAAAGGTGTAGTTGAAGTATAGTTGAAAGAAATTTATTTCATTCAGCATAAAAAAATAGTTGAAAAGAACTTATAAATTTAATCTTAAATTTGTAAAAACATTCATAATTTTGAATAAATCTAAAATGCTAAAATATCTCTAGTTTAGGAACGTAGGAAATAATAAAGATGTTAGATAGGAGTAATAACGTGCATACTAATTAATAATATTACTATTAATGAGGCTTCATAATGAGTTGTGACAGGCTTAATGAAATTGATGGGTAGGGCTTTAGACGGTCGTGTGCAGTGGTCCCTAATTTCATGCCGTAATTAATTAGATAGTAGATGAAAATTTTGTGGGGACATCTCTACACTTGTTTTTAGAGTACGAGACTGCTCCTTCTTAGATGTGCTAAAAAGGGTTCTTTAATCTTTGAGAACAGGCTTACTCATCATTTAGTTTAATCAATTACTCTAGTCCAAAGCATGGAGGAATCATGAAGATAAGCATGGTGTCTAATTTGATTACCGGCTATTTGTCTTATATGAATTTTCACAACTTTAGCTAACAATTTTAGCTATATGAATTCTCAACATCTAGTTTTACACTTGGAAGTCATTATATTATACTATTAGTTATCAGAACAATTAGTCACTCAAGCGACTTTGTTGAAAACAAAAGCTAATCACTCAATGAAAAATAATAAGAGAGAAGAAAAGGATGTTTATAAATATTGGACACATCAAAATCAGCAAGAAAACCAATTTGTTGGAGTACCCCTGAGTCTGACCGTGCACAACTTGAAGTATAATTGCCTTTTACTATTTTTGTACACTGGACACAATTGCGTTGCGTGTATGGACGTATTATTGGTATTAGTTTGATGAATTGATAATTGACTAGCCTTGTTGTTTTTTATTGGTGGATCGTGTAGTGAAAAGGAAGATGGTGCGAAAGTAGTAAGAGTGGAAAATCTGGACAATCCTTACAAGCATCAAGATAATTTTGACAAGAGATTCAAGTTATCGTTGAACAAACTCTACGCGTGGAGCTTAGTGGACTATGACAGGGTGGTGATGTTGGACGCTGATAACCTCTTCCTTCAAAACACGGACGAGTTGTTTCAATGTGGACAATTCTGTGCGGTCTTTATCAATCCTTGTGTGTTTCACACAGGACTCTTCGTCTTGGAGGTACATACCATTTTATTTTTCCAAAGAAAACCCCTACAATTTAACTATCTACGAAACTGCAATATAGCTCCAAATTTCACATAAATTATTGCCCCCTTTAAATCGTGTTATTTTAATGCTTCAATTTTGTCCTTCTCTATGGTGTAAAGCAGCTTAATAAATCAATATTCTAACTAAGGTGATTCATATACGGGGAAGGAAAATAATGACTCACTTTTGGATGGATGTGATTA
The DNA here is from genome assembly GCA_007407185.1 of Glycine tomentella. Classification (NCBI taxonomy): domain Eukaryota; kingdom Viridiplantae; phylum Streptophyta; class Magnoliopsida; order Fabales; family Fabaceae; genus Glycine; species Glycine tomentella. Next base: position 1,388,660 of record PYAF01004847.1, on the reverse strand, counting down.
ATCGTTTTAATAGTGTATATTACCTCAAAAGATACATAATAATATAAGCTGAAGAAAGTAATATTAATAGTAACATGTCTAACCAGTGCTTTAAAAAAGGAAAATGTTTTGTTGATAGGTGCTCTTAGGTCTTAGGAGACTCGTCAGGAAAATAAGAAAATACTGAATTCAATTAAAAAACATTTATTATACTAAGAAAATTATTTCAGTCTTGATTGATTTGATAGCATTTAATAGATCACATGTCAGTTGGTAAATATCTTCTTCTTCTTCTTCTTCTTCTTTTTTTTGATACAGTTGGTGAATATCTGTTGTAGACATCTATAAAGTAAAGTATATTAAATGCTACTCCTTAACTAGCATGACACCACACGTTTTTTGTGTTAAATGTTTCGGGGAGTTTCGATTCTGAATTAATTAATTTTGTAAAATTAATTTTGAAAGTGATGTTATTTATATTTGTATATTTTTATTTTAGTATAAATATAAAAGTTATCGAAATTATTATAATTTAAAGTTAATTCTAAATCAAAATCAATTGTTTAATATGTCATCAGCAAAAAAAAAATATTTAATATAAAATTAAACATCAGAACATTCATCTAAAATCATATTAAAAATAATTAAGCGTCAAACTAAACACACACTTTATCATCTCTGTTTTATAGGTTCTAATTATTTGATATTTGCAGCCATCAACGGCCGTGTTCAAGGACATGGTTCATGAATTACGGAATGGGAGAGAAAATCCTGATGGTGCAGACCAGGGTTTCATAGCTAGCTATTTCCCAGATTTGCTTGATAAGCCAATGTTTCACCCACCACCTAATGCCACCAAGCTTGATGGAACATATAGGCTTCCTTTAGGTTATCAGATGGATGCATCTTACTATTGTAAGTATATACCTTAGTTTTTGAAGCTGCACTTTTGAATGCTTAATGCAATTCTGATCAACACAGTTCATGCTGATATGAGTCCTATAACTTCTTCAGATCTTAAACTTCGCTGGAGCATACCCTGTGGACCAAATAGTGTGATCACATTCCCTGGGGCACCATGGTTGAAGCCATGGTATTGGTGGTCCTGGCCTATTCTGCCATTAGGCCTCCAGTGGCATGAAAAACGTCGCCAAACTTTGGGGTAAGGTCCATATTGGATGTATTCTGTTTTTTGCAAACAAATAGTGATGGTGATCTTTTGTGATTTACTAGTACATTTTAACTTGAAAACACTGAATTTCAGAATAGGATCTTGTTTTAATAACAGACACTTACAAGAAAAGAAAATAAATTAAACTCCTTTGGTAAGTTAACATTAGCTTATTATAAAGTTAAAATCAACTTTTGAAAAGTTAAACGAGAAAACTGCTATAAAAGTTGAAGTGTATAAGTTGGGAAACTAAATTCTCCTCTAAGTGTTTATTGAGAAGTTTATTCAAGCAAGACCAATTTCTATAAACACGTAGATAACTCCACAGATTATTATGTTTATATATATATAGTAGCACTTTGATTTTTGTCACATAGTTTGAGTTAATTTTTAACCCTTTTAAAATCATCTTCCCCTCAAATATTAAGTCATTGTAACAATTGGTCTATAATTTACTACAGGTATGGTGCGGAGATGGCTGTGATACTCATTCAATCAGCAATATATTTGGGAATAATAGCAATGACCCGTTTTGCAAGGCCAAGTCTTTCAAAGCTATGCTATAGGCGTTTCGACAAGAGCATCAACATGGTGCAGAACATGCTCAAATTTGTGGCATTGTGGAGCATTCTTGCTGCTTACACAACACCCTTCTTCATCATTCCTCACACGGTTCACCCTTTGTTGGGATGGCCTCTCTACTTGCTTGGTGTCTTTGCATTGTGCTCAATTGCAGTCAATGCCTTTCTGCTGCCAATGTTGCCGGTTCTGATGCCGTGGCTCGGGATCACCGGTGCCTTGATTGTCATGGCTTTTCCTTGGTATTCAGATGGGGTGGTGAGAGCATTGTGTGTTTTTGGTTATGCATTCTGTGCTGCACCGTTTTTGTGGGCTTCTATGACTAGGATAATGGCAGGGCTTCATCAGTCTCTAGAAAGGGAAGCTTTTTTTCCAAGATTAGGAGAATCCTCACCACCTTCTTGGTTTAACAAGTTGTACTGAGTTGTCTAATTGAGCATGATTGAATGCTTGGGGACATGGATGACAATTGAGAAGCTCATTGGAAATTGAAGGGGAGGAAGTGCCATGGATTTAGCACCATTATGATGTTACGGTTGAAATTATATACATTCTTTTGGTGTGAGATGGCCATGCTTCACTTACTAGGAGGACGAACATCGGGGACTTGGTGTGTATATAGATTGTTTTGCTATTTTTTCACATACATCTGTATCAATTATTGCACGATTGGTTCTTGTATTCAAATTTTTAAAATTATTATTAGATAGTTAGTTAGATAAGATGAGAGTTCTGCATCACTAAAACATTTAGTAACAACCAATGAATTTCTTTACTATATTATTGCCACTCTTAGTAAAAATTGAAGAAAACTCGTCTCAATTATGTATCACAGTCATGACAACATATTAATATTGGACAAAAGTTAGATGTACTTTCATGCGTCCTCCGAGTACACTTCTCCAATTAGAATTGGAATTTTATCTTGGTAACGCATAATAAATATTCGCATCAAGCCTTAAAAGTCAATGTTGATTACAGAGGCAAACTTAGGAGAACTTAAGGATCATACTCATGCACGCATGAACTGATGGACGAACGAATTCATAACGCAACAACTTCATTGTCCAAACTGACTCTTTAATAGTGGAACCAGGATTTTATGCTTTACAAAAAAGAGGAATGGTATGTTAGAAAAAAAAAATGAGGAATGGTACCAAAATAAACACTTATAAACTAAAATTAACTTAAAATTTCATGAATCATATTAAATACTCGTTATTAGTAGAAATATAATCAATAAGAAAATTTACTTAAAAAATACATGCTAAACTGCAATTTCAATCTTTCTAATTTTTTAAATTTATGATTTTAGTCTTTCTGATTTTTGTTCTGTATCAAAAAAAAATAAAGACTATTAATCCTAACCTCTTTTACTCAACCTCTCTTCAAATTGCAAGTTAGTCGTATATAAAAGAGTTTAATGTTTATGCATTGAAAATGTAAAATAATTTTATATTATTATCTAATCATAAATTAAGATAGCTAAAAAAAATTATATTATAATTCAATCACAAATAAACGTGTGTTAGTAGGGTTTTTTATAAAAATGTTTTCCGGTCACTATTTGATTGAATTTTTGCAATCGTTAATTTGTTATCTATTGTATGCTAGACTACTAGTTATTCAACAACAACAAAAAATGCTAGACTACTAACGAGGGAGCCCAAAGACGTGTCCAGTTAGGCCTCAAGACCTGAAACAAATTAATGGGCCTAACTTTTAATATTATAGAATAGCAGTGGTATGGAGTTTCTGTTAAACAATTCTAAGCTTAAATATGTTTCTAATCGGCTTAAACTTTTTTTAAAAATATTTTTTGGTTCATCTAATTTGACGTTTTTGGTTTTTAGTCCTTCACATTTTTTATTTTAATCTCTGTAATTTGGATTTTTTTTAGTTCCCATCGACTACTTCCGTACTATCAAGTGCAAATTAAATAAAAGTTTGTAATACCAAAAAAAAAAATTAGGGGCTAAAATAAAAAGTGAAATCACTATGATCAAAATATATATTTAAGTCTTTTTTATTTCTAAACTGATACTTTTACATTAGGTTTTACTAAAAAAGAGATATTTTTAATCTCTGAACTGTAAAATCATGCACGTTTTTTATTTCAAATGAAAGACTAACAACAAATTAATTATTGAATATAGACTAAAAAATAATAACATTTTATATGAATTAAAACTAAAAGAATAATAGACTTATAGAAAACAAAAACGTATTTAAGC
>PYAF01004847.1:1348013-1384597 GCA_007407185.1 Glycine tomentella | reverse complement strand
AACTGATACTTTTACATTAGGTTTTACTAAAAAAGAGATATTTTTAATCTCTGAACTGTAAAATCATGCACGTTTTTTATTTCAAATGAAAGACTAACAACAAATTAATTATTGAATATAGACTAAAAAATAATAACATTTTATATGAATTAAAACTAAAAGAATAATAGACTTATAGAAAACAAAAACGTATTTAAGCAAATTATTTAGATGCTAATATTACTTCAAACTAAACTTAAACCATATTTATAGTTTTTTTGTTGTCATTGTAGAGCATAATACAATTATTTATTTATTTATAAAAAAATGAGGTAATATATTCAAGTGAATATTACCGTTCCCACGATTATTACTATTTATAGGCAATACTAAGCACTCCTTGAAGGACAAGAAATAAATTTACATTAACACTCCACTAGAAATTAATTTTTTACTAGCAATGACTTATTACTAAGCATCATACTAGACGTTTATTTTTCACTAGAAATGATTTCTTACGAACCATTACAATGATTCATTAAGACTCCCTAACCATCGTGATGATTTAGGAAGCCTAAAAATAGTAAAATTAACCTAGAAAAAAAACACTTCACCCATCCTTAAATATAATATATTTATAATTAATTCACACCTATTAAAAATTGATTAATTTAGTTAGTAGTGTTGAACTTGTCCTATATAAAAGAACAAAAATATTTCAAAAAATGACTTATATTTATGAATGGAAGAATTAAATAGACATATGAACTTATTACAAAAAAAATAAGTGCAAAAAATAATTCAAAAATAAGAAAATGGATTTTAATTGACTATTCAACCAAAAAAACTAATTAACCCAACTAATTAAACTCCAACCCATGAATGCTTCTTGATAATGTGAATTCAAATTTTTGATGTTGTCTTCAATTAAGTTGAACTTAAATCATCATCAACTTGTATAAAAGTGATCTATCAATGTAACCTTTTATCCACTTTGATCAATGCAAATTCTTATTGATCATGTGAATTTAAATTTTTCATGTTGTCATCGAGTTGGACTCAAATTGTCATCAAATTGTATAGAAGTGATCCATTAGTGTAGCCTCTAATCCACTTTAATGTGAATTTAATTTTTTTTTATGTTGCCTTCAAGTTGGACTCTAATAATTGTCAACTTGTATAAAATTGATTCATTAGTGTAGCCTCTAATCCACTTTGATTTTAACTTTCCTTATCTCTATAATTAAGCCTTGCAAAATCTCTTTCATTATTTTAGTTTTGGATCTAGTAATGAGACCTCCAATTTCAGATAGAGAATCTTTGAATTTATTGATTAGTTTCTATTTAATTTAATGCACTTAATTTTAAGTAGTCTAATTTAGTAATTCAATAAATTTCCAAAATTAATGTGGTTTAATGAATAAATTATCAATATTAGCTCACTATAACAGATTATAAGAACCCTATACAAATAACAACATATTTTTATAATCCTCTTTTTTATTTTTTTAAAGCCAAATATTATTTTTATATTTCTCTTTAAGAAGAGAAACGTCGATCCCGCTGAAAAACTAAGGTGATTTAGTCGAAGAAAATCACAAATTAACTTTGGTACCTGATTGGATATTCTTAGGGTGATTTTGCTATAGTTTATACAATCAATTACAATAAATTCATATGTTTATCGAAATCCATAAAATCTTGGTAACCTAATACTATATATATATATGGTGTAAATTCCAAACCTGTCAACATTTCATTTTAGAATGTTTATCTGAAATCGTGATTATAGTTTAAAAATAATATTTTTTTCATTTGTAAGAATTAAATATGATACTAAAAGTTTACAACACTTCCATATCTTACTAGAATAATGCTTGTTGTTAACAGCCAAAAGTCACTAGTATTTTCGAAACTGCTTCCGTGAAATGATGAAACTGCAATCATTTATCTATATTTTTTTTGTTTTTATTTCCATGATCACTGTCGAATGTCATTGACCTCTGCTGCCCATTTCACTTTTAAATTAAGCATATATACACAAGGAAGTGTACATTTATTTTCTCCGACAGCAAAACACTACAAAATATTATATTATAATGTGTGTTTGAGTAAGTTTTTTTAGAAGTAGTTTTTTTTTTTTAAAAAATTTTTTTTTCATAAGGTTAAATTATTTTTCATCTACTAATTTTCTGTAAAAAGTAAAAACACATCATATAATTTTTCCAAAAAATAAATAATATCTATAAATTAATTATGATTAATTATAATTTATAAAAAAATATTTTTTCTCTCTTATTCTAGAAAACATTAGACAAAGTCATATATATTATCATTATAACTCAATTACCCAAACCGAGGATCGTAGACGGTGGTTCTGTTTCCAACTTCCAACGTTCGAAAATATTGTTAAGTGGGGGCCAACTTGTCTAGCCCAGAAAGATAAAAAGGTTTGTTCATCACTTTCTTTAGGTTTTATGGTAGGATACTAAAAAATACTACTATTCATAATGCTGGGACCATATCATGCATGTCTCATGCACACACTTCTCCAAATGACCGTTTGAAGCACAAAAACTCATGCTTTACGACAATGGCAATTGGCAACATCATTCGACGTGGACAAGGAAAATACTATTAAATAAATAAATAATTTATTAAATTTCATAAAAAATATCAGTAATTTTTCTAATATATACTTTTATCTCTAATTAAATAGTATTTTTACTTATTTATTCTCATTACACAAAATTCTCATAATTAATAACAAATTCATATTCAAACTTGATGGATTAAGACCTTTTTACTTTACCTAATTAATTAAAAAGTATTTATTGTATCTAGGGTTATTTGTGGAAAAATAAATAATTTTTGAAATTAATCAATAATATAAATGTAAATATTAGTGACTTAGAAAAAAAATTCAGGAAAATTAAAAAGATTATTATATTAGTGTATGAAGTATTGATTAAGGATAATTTAAAAATATATATTTAATATAATATTTGTTATAAAACCATTTATATTTTGAAAGAAATTTATTAAGAATAATCGCAGCGGTGATCAATAATGAATCTTTAAACTTGGACTTCCTTTACGTACCTCGAGTATTAAGTTGCATTAAGTAATGTTTTAAAACTAATTTTTATTTTTTTATATTTAAAATGTTACAAGTATTTAAGCTATCACGTTAAATATTTAAGTAATTCAATTTGAGTTAAACAAAATTATTATAAATAATACATTTTTCTTACGGATAAAAAAATACAATTTTCTTTACCAAATTTTAATTCAACTGTTTTTTTAAGGATTTGAAGTGAAGACCACTACTAATCACTAATAGTGAAAAAATGGTTATCAAAATTCTTTTGTGAAAAGTTGATGTAGAGTAGTTATAAATCCTTTCATATTAATTTCTTATTGTTTACAATAAATATTGAGCACGTTTTAGATTTCTAACCCATCAAATATATTTATTTTCATTTAATATTTTCAAAAATAATAGAAAGATTTATAGGAAAGTTTAGAAGTAATATTATTTATTAATGTATATAGTACAATTAGCCTACTGGCCACAATTACAATTTACAAATCCCAAGAGTGGAGAGTGAAATGGGGAATTTATCAATAGAGTCACGGGTTAATAGTTGGACTTTAAGGACATAACGACAGTACCTGAGGCTGAGAATCTCACTCGGAGGAGATATGATGCCGAAAAGAAGATGACCCACATGTCTTAGGGTATTAGACTTTGTACGCAGTGCCACCCAATCAACGTTCTCAAATCTCAAATTCTCTAATATAATTAAGCTAGTGCTAAGCATGTCATTAGACCAAAAACACGTTATCTATATCAGTTTGTAACTGTGTAAGTAAAATCAATGGAGGCAACTATTGTTTTTTTCTGATGCAAGCAGGGCTTTATATCCGTTAATATAATAAAATATTTATTATTTTATATTAGAATAACTGTGAATATAATTAGTATAATTATGAATAGAATTTTCATAATTACTACATGCTAATAAAATTAAATATTTATTATTAAATATTTATTTTTTGATTACATTAGACTAATTGAGTAATTATTTTTTATTTAATATGATAGAAAACAATTTAAGATTAAATGGATTAATGGACTGATTTGCTAATGTAATCATAACATATAGATAGAGAAAGGAGAGATTTGTTTATTTTAAGAGTATTTCTTTTTAGAGTTTACTTGTTATCTTTATTATTTATTTTCTTAAAATTTAATGATTGTAATAAATAATTAATTTTAATTATTAAATTTTAAAATAATAAATGATAAGGATGGAGAATAATCCTAAAATAGTTATTTCTAGAGCAAATGAATCTCCTCATATATATTGTAAACACCTTTATTATTTAAATTAATAATTTATTATTATGAATAAAAAAAATGGAGTCGTTTGTGTGTGTCGAAACAACATACACCCTAACAAAAAGTGACCGTTGGAAAGATGAGGATATATCTTCGTCTATATATGTTCTTAAAATAGAAAATTATATTATATAGAGATATAGAGTAACACTAATACTGCAGTGATCGTATTAATCAGCTAGCCATAAGGTACCCAAATAGCCTCTGGCTATAAATTTCAATACCCCTCTCAGCAATTGATCTGTTTTTGTACTTCCACTTCCATCTGGTGTGTTTTTTCTTCTACCATAGCTAGCTTTCATTCTCTCTCTAGCTACACACAATCTCTCTATATTCTCCGCGCGCGCTTTCGATCGATGCTATTATGTTACCTACCTTCCTTATGCCTCCTCTCTTCATCTCAATGCAAATGCTTCTTCTGCTTTTCAGTTGCATATTATTGCATGTCACATGCACAACTTACCACGACAGCACTCCCAAAATAGTGCCTTCTACAAACTCCTCTAAGTGGGTGGGGCCCATCGGACACCGAGTAATCACCGTTGACGTTAACGGCGGAGCCCATTTCCGGTCAGTCAAAGCCGCCGTCAATGCTGTCCCGGAGAACAACAGAATGAACGTCGTTATTCAAATAAGCGCCGGATATTACATGTACTATTATTCTTCCACTAATTAATACACATTACAACTTATTTTTTGATGAGTATTTAACATAAAATTTTCCGTTGAATAGATTGTCTCCACAATGTGTAAGTCCAAAGTGTCTACACTATAAAGTTGTTTAATTATTTTAGTGTTATTAGCTCACTCTTCACTAATAATAATTCGGACAATTAATGATATAATTAGTAACTAATAATAAGTTTAGTTGTTGGGTTTTGTGGGTGCAGAGAGAAGGTGGTGGTGCCCGTGACGAAGCCGTACATTACGTTTCAAGGCGCGGGAAGGGATGTGACGGTGATAGAATGGCATGATAGGGCTAGTGACCCAGGTCCCAACGGCCAACAACTGCGTACTTACAGAACTGCTTCTGTTACTGTTTTTGCCAATTATTTCTCAGCCAGGAATATCAGCTTCAAGGTAAAATCAATTCAGCTGTCATTTTTTAACACTACATTATTTCTATTCTTAGTCACATTATTACTAATTATCATGCTTATTTTACTTTCTCTTTTATTCCCTCTTTAGCTGTCAAATAGGTTTTTAGATGTCCAAAATTATTTTTTTAAATGAATTCGTTAAAATGACACTCTTATTATTCTTCTTCAATATGTCCTTTTGTAATTACTACGTCATGTGAAGCATGTTTTAACTAACAACCCTAAAGCCTGTACTCTGTGTGTTGTCACCATCGATATATTTATTAGCAGTTAGTGACTTTTTGTTGCATGTGTAAAGATTCTTTTTACTACTAACACTGCGGTTATAAGGTTTCATCAAATTTTAAATATCGATCCTATCTCATTATCATATATGATTTTTTTTATTTCTCACTTAAATTTTATTTTTTCATAAACATGTATATTAAAAAAATATTTCACAAAAAACAAAGGAACTGTTATACACAGAATAGTTGTACAAAAATCATTTTCCTAGCTATTTGTAAAGAACAGAAGAGAAAAACATTCCCTTGTTGTGTCTTTTTAAAAGTAGGGTTCCGTTTTAATATATTTTTTATGTTCTGGATAAATGTGGAGTTTAATGTGCAAAACTTGAGTTGCGGTATAGCTAAGATGATATTATAAAGTCATAGATGGGATATTATAAAGTCATAGATGGGTCCATTGACATATTCCATGAATCACTACTGCATACTATTATGAACTTTGAATATGTGGAGTGCGATTCCTTTTCCGCCAAAACTTTAGAAGCAATTAATCAATAAATTAATATCAAATGGTATAGAACACAGCACCAGCACCCATGCCGGGAATGGAGGGGTGGCAAGCGGCGGCGTTTCGTATATCCGGAGACAAAGCCTATTTCTCCGGCTGTGGATTCTACGGTGCACAAGACACTCTTTGCGACGACGCTGGCCGCCATTATTTCAAAGAATGTTACATCGAGGGATCCATAGATTTCATCTTTGGCAATGGCAGGTCCATGTACAAGGTAATTCATTAATCAATTTCTCTGGTGTTTGTGTATTTATATACTATTTTACTTCTTTATTTTATTTTATTGTCTGCAGAAAATTATTTTCGTCACACTATTCTTATATATTTATATATAACTAAACAAACATTTGAATAAATTATTGTTCCATCTTTTTTATCCACTTTGGGTAAGATCAGTAGTTTTAAATTGGCTAGGGTGTTAGTGGGGCACGACATGGTTGCATGAAAAAGGGTATGAGCTTTTTGCCAATTTGCCATATATTAATGTACCTTTAACCTTTGTTTCAGCAGACTCGTCACTTATCAAAATGTCAATATGTCACACACTTTAGATTCTTTTGTCATTTTTTTTAAGCCGGGTGCAGATTTCTAACTTCTACAGCTTTACTGTTTTGGCTTTTGGTTTCATAATGTCTGTGGCTTTTGATATTTGGAATGCTCCATCGCCCTTGGCTCTTTGGGAAAGAGTCTTGTAAACTCTTTTTGAATTTTCTTACCTGCTTGCACACGTGACTTTCATTTATGCTCAATTGTAAGATGTACTTATATAAGCCTACAATTTTCCCATTCTCATATCTCTTCTCCTCTTCTTGTAAGATGTACTTATATAAGCCTACAAGTTTTTTTCTGCTTTATTTAATACATTGGAATTCCTTATTGCAAATTGAAATTTGCAAAAAAATACTTTCTAAACCTTAATCTAAATATACAGTTGATTGATTAAGATGTGTGGGGGTAACTGATAGCATTGATTGGTCCAGGATTGCAAGCTACACTCAATTGCGACGAGGTTCGGGTCAATAGCAGCCCAAGACAGGCAATTCCCATACGAGAAGACGGGCTTCTCATTCGTACGGTGCAAGGTGACAGGAACAGGCCCAATTTACGTGGGCCGTGCAATGGGCCAGTACTCCAGGATTGTCTATGCCTACACTTACTTCGACGGCATAGTTGCACATGGTGGTTGGGATGATATTGATTGGAACACTTCCAACAATAACAAGTAAGAGCTAACTTTTACCATCCTTTTTTTATTATAAGGTAGAGAATATTACTAATCGTGTTAGATCATGCAATTTTTCTTTTGGCTATAATTCATAGCACACTTCTTTGTACGTGTTCATACTATACATATAATTAATCACTTTACTAATTATGGTATTTTATTATGATTTGGGCTAATATTGAATTCCACTGCCTCAGGACTGTGTTCTTTGGAGTGTACAAATGCTGGGGACCAGGAGCAGCGGCTATACGTGGAGTCCCATTGGCCCAAGAGCTAGATTTCGAATCTGCCCATCCATTCCTTGTCAAGAGTTTTGTCAATGGAAGACACTGGATTGCACCCTCTGATGCTTAGTTAACTGATAATATTCCAATCGACCAAAGAAAGAAAAAAAAAAAAAAAAACTCCATAGGAAATTGCACAGCTACAGTCTATCCAATATTATTGATGTCATTATCTCCTTTTTCTTTCTGGGTTTAACCATAGGAAATTCATTCATTCAATATTTGATATGAGACATTTCTTCTTGTTACTTAACTGACAAATATACTCGATGACCTGGATTTTATATTGATTATTCCATTTTTTTTTATGGATATATTGATTATTCTTTGATCACTTTCAAATGCAATAAATTCTTAATTCTGACATGAATAAACTTTTTCGCCGTGTTTATCTTAATCCAATAAATTCTTTTATCACTTTCATATTCAGGGATCTCGAGAATGATCGGAAATGTTTGTCAAAAAATCAGAAAGCAATTTTTTTTATGAGAAAGAAAATGAAGGCGACAAGGCAAAAACTAGAAGCAAATTTTGTTTGCAATTAGCAGTAACTCGTAATATAATTGTTGCTAGCAGAAAATATTGATAGACAAGCCCTTAGTATCTTCATCTTTCAGTAACGGTATAACCACTAGCAGACAAATAATCAAGGGGGATACTAGGCATATTTAGAAAAATTTATCTATGTTTGCACACTTAGTGCGGTTCGGGCACAGCGTCTTCCAAAAATTTTTTTTAAAGAAAATCTAAAGAAACAAATAATTATAAATCATAATCTAAATGAACAAACAAATACAGAGCAGATTACTGTTCTTGAATGAATAAAACAATAAAAAAAGCTTATTGTAACTTGCGATGAGATTTCAAAAGACCATGGTGATAACATGAGAGTTAGTTTAGATATAAGTATTGAGTTTGAGATCTTTGAACATGAGCTGTCACGATGTAAATATAAACTAAAATATTTCTATAAAATGCATATAGTTACACTGGACTTCTCATTTCAATGAAGAGCAAGAACCTTAATCACCTTATAAATAAGTGTTAATGCATGAATTACAAATGAAAATAATTAACAAACACTACAAACAAATGCTAAAAGTATATTAATATTTTAATGAAAAAATTTAAGGGGGACACTTGTTCCCCCAACCTATAAGATAGATCCACCGCCCATGGGTAGAACCCATGTTGAGTACTTAAAAATTAAATTATTTTTTTAGGTACCACAATAGATTTTACATTTTTATAATTTTGTTTTAAATTTAAATAATTATTTATATAACATTTTAATTATGAAACAACAAATAAAAAATTAATATTATATTTTTATTTATCATTAAAAATTAAGTTGATTAGAAATTAGAAATACATAACATTGAGATTGAGATAGGGAAATTAAAATAAAATTACAACATTAAATTAATTAAAATAAATTTATAATATTATACTAATTACCTAACTTGCACCTAATATAATTATAATACAATTTATAATTTGATTGCTGACTTTCGGACGTAAGAGATGTGTTCTTTATTAAGAAGTCATACAATATCATTATGTTCTCTATCTCCTTTGTCTTTTTCATTTTTATATTTCATGCTAGACAAATTGATATTGTTAAAATTTAGATGTTGTAACTTCGTTTCCCTTGCTCTTAGATTGATGAGGGTGTGAATTGAATTGATGAGGATCCATTTAGAGAGAGAAAAATGAATTGAGATATAGATTGTGAAAATGAAACTGAAGTAAGAGACTCAGATTGGAAAATTGAGTTTGAGAAATCAAGGATAATAATCAGAATGATAATTGGGATACTAAATGTGATCACATATCTTCTCAATTTATAGGATTAAGTTGGTATCTACTTTTATAATATTTTAATAAGAAAGAGAAAATATACAATACTATTAAGATGCCCTAGTAACAAACGATTAAATTTTGTATGTGCAATCGATAATTTTTTTTAACAAACATTCTCTTCTTCACCTACTTTGATTATCTAGGTGACAAGCAACGACACATTTCATAATGACACTTTCGATTCCTCCTCCACTTTCTTTTATTTATTTATTTTTCCTTGCATTCCCACACAATTACCTCCTTTGTTGCCCCTACCCTACTCTATTTCTTTAATCAAGATCGTTGGACCTCCTCTGTCAAGGAGTGATAATATGGGGGAAAACCTGTTATTGCATTAGATTTGTCTTTTTTATTATTTATTTATCATTTTGATTGTTGTTGTTGGATAAATTGTTCTTGTTGCCTGGACTGTATTTGATTTTGATTTGGTTTTCTTCCATTTTGACTCTTGAGTTCGTTGTTTCCCCTCTAAAAGTCGTTAAACAATGGACACTAAAATATACTTTGTTTTTTTTAAAAAAAAAAAAAACAATGAGATTCTTCGGGATTCTTCTTCAGGAACAGTTCTTACACAATGTAGAACCTGCGTCACTCTCTATTGCTGGTTCTTGGAAAGAACCATTCTTGTGTGCAAGAATCCACTCCAAGATCGTAAAATAAAGATACTCTTATGTTCACCAATTGGTGCCTTATAATCAATAGCTTATGTTACTTATTATGGACATCATCATATCCAAGGATTCAGGGATCTCGGGAATGATAGGAAATTATTCTCAAAATATCAGAAAGCTAATTTCGTTTGCAACTCGTAATCTATTTGCTTCCAGAAAATATTGATAGACAAGCCCTCATCATATACAACCTTAAAAAGAGGCTTTAATTGTGGGTTCCTCATAACCTTATAGTAAGTAGGAAAAAACATTGTAGCGCATAAAACTATTTTATTCTGACAAGTGAAAATTAAATATTCCTAAGAAAACTGTAAACCAGCAGCTGCAACATAGTAAAAGGGAAGAAATAGCTTCACATTATGCAACAATTTGGCTGAGTTTCAAGCATCTCTGGTGATCTGCAAAAGAAAATGTTCCTTTCAGTTGATGCAGATACAATAATTTAGTTTGATGACAATACATGCTACCTAAAGAATAGAATGACAATACATGCTGCCTAGTGGAGGATCAAACGTTTGATGTTGGTGGTTCATTCCTCAACTAGGGTCTAGTCAATCCTACATGAAATTGTAGCTTTTATATTTACAGATTGTAAGTAGCCATTTTATTTGGGTGAGTACTGATTATCAACTATAAGTTTGAACTCATATAATAAGCTTCACCCTATAAACAGCAGCTCTACAGTTAACTTATAACTCTTATTAATGCAAGACAAATCATTTATTTGAGTATTTAGGGAGCTAAAAATAAACAATGCATATTTTCTAATGAGGGTCTTATTTCAAGATAAGTAAATAAAGATTAATGTTACAAATACATAGGGTAATAAACAACAGCACATGCCCTAAGCTTGCATATTCAAGATGCCAAAGGGACTTACAACTGGCCAAGACTGGCTAAATCGAAATCAGGAGCAAGCTCCTGGACGATATCATTTGGTGGTTGTCCACATTCTTGCATTTTTTGCATAAGCTCAACAATCTTGTTGAAGTTTCCGGGATCATTATCGTAAACTTCATTAAGATTTTGTATCAATTCATATTGGTGTGAATAGCGATCGTATTCTTCTTTGCTTAAGCTGGATTTGTGCTCTTCCAACCACTTAGGATACTTCTCTGCTATTTCCTTCATTGGTTCATGAAGAACCTCCTTGGACAGAAGTTGCTGCATCATGGTTTCCACAATAGATTCCATGTCCTAACAAATTGATAACATTATTAGCATTAAATCCAGGAAAGGAAGTCAAGACATGGTCTTCCCATCATGAAGAATTTTAAAATAGCACAATAAGTACTTAAAATATCTTTGATGACCTTAATCACTTGCTTCATCATAGTAAAAATCTATAACCAAACTTGGCGAATTATTTTGGTTTAGTTTAATTCACTTATCCCCCATCTCATATTTCACAGATGATATAATAGAGGCCAAGTTTGTAAATAAAAGCAGTATATGAGGCCCCAATGGTGTTGGTTGCTCTGCTCAACTATCATCAATGACTAATCACTTTTCCATGCGAGCCTCAGAAAAAGTCACATCAAAGTTCATACAGTCCAAATTTCTCTTAATTTTCATTCTCCTAATTAATAGATTCCAACTTGAATTCTTCATATATTTTTGGACATCTTTAAGAAAAATAGAAGTTATAAATTGAATATATAAAAAAAATTAAAAAAAATTGCAATCATGACAGACATCCATCTGAATGTAATATATGAACTAGACGTATTACATTAAGATATAAGATCACTGCATTCCATTAAAGAAAAACTTGACATCCCCAAAATATGTGCCAAAATCTAGGATGAACTGAATGCATAATTTCACAAGACATTCAAACTCAGAAAATACAAAACGTAGTAAGCCATCACAATGGAAGTACCAAAGCTATCAGATTTTGTCATTACATAAAAAATAAGTAATAACCCCATTTTCAATTTAATAAGGCTATATATGAGCAATCCATTTCCTTAATAAGGTAGGTTCTAGCAAGCATTAGTTCAAAAGCACCTCATAGGTGGACCACCTCAAAATACCAGAGCTATTAATGGTTAAGTTCTCCTTTTTTTTGTTTTTCCCTCCCCCACCCCACATCTCACCCTAAATATACCAACATTGCAAGTTAATATTTTAGGAAATGCATAAACACATGTTTTAAGAAGTGGAAGAACACCTAATCACTTATAAAAGTGGAATTCTGATACGAGTAAGAAAGAATGTCACAGTACAACATACGGTTTTAGTCCTTGATGTTCATTTAAAGCATCATAAACATCAAACTCCACAAGATACAAATCCAAGAATCAAGTGGTGGTAGCTCAAGAGTGATCAACATTTAACTTTTAGAAAATGATTAAAGGTAATTGGGGATAACAATTAGTAGTACTAACCTTATTTGGGATTAGATGCCTAAGAATGTTACGAAGGTTGCTAATGTGGTCTTAGGTGAATCAAAAGATTTTGGACTGAAAGACAAGGAATTTTGTTAAGAAATTACATCTCAACCACATATCTATTTAATGATCTCACCTCTCACCAGATAGATATGCATCTAATACCCGTACCATATCAGTGCATCTTAGATGAAGCCCCTTAATAACCATCTCTTCACCACCAATCCATACTTAACAAAGCACACACTTCTATCACAAACAGAACATGCCAACCGTGCCACGGTTCATGATTTTCCAATGCAGCAGCAGGCAAATTAACTACCACGAGTACAAGACAACAAATGACTATGGTCAAAATTTAATCTTATTCCAATTTTCCAGAGTATCCACGCCCATAGGTGAGAGACTAATCTCCTGGGAGAGGAGCGGAAAACATTTTTTTCTACTAGCTCAGTGACGTGTTTTCTCTCTAAGGACGGCGCATTACGCACTTCAACCCAGGCTAATCTAACCTCTTCCTCTGTTATATTTATCCTTTGTATTAATTGATTGCTATTATAAACATTCTTTGAGTGTTCGATTCTATGTATGTTGTGCTTGGCTCATATTTTATGGGTCGAGCAAATGTTGGAGTGGAGCGTAAGGGCCACCTGTTGTAGGGTTACGAACCAGGTTGGGGTGCAGGTAAAGCCCATGGTATGCGTGATATTATATATTGTGATGTAACTCTATTGTTTATGAATAAGAAATAGAAACAGTTGCTCTGCTCCTGAGGACGTAAACACACTTGTTGAACCTTGTTAAATTTGTTGTGTTGCGTGTGATTTCTCTCATTCTCTTTAGAATTCCGGTTGCTATTGTTAATAATGTGAAATAATACTGCTATGTTTACTGTTTTGATTTTCTAATTTTTGTTATCTAATATAACATTCTCAAACTGTAAGACCCCATGAGAATATGTAACATTCTAACAACTAACATTTGCCGATAAAAAAAAAAAAAAAAAAAGATAACATCACAAATTTAAAGCGCTTTGACAAGAGAAATAAATAACTGATATCAAATTCCAGAACAAATTGGTTAGAAGAAGTTAAAAAAAGAATACCTGAGAGCCAGCAAGCTGCTCAAACTGTTTGACCCAATCCTCCATCAAGGCATCCTTCCCCAAATCATCGGCAGTTGGTGTGGAAATAGACTCCAGCCCTTTAACAGCCTCTTTGGTCTGTTCCCTGAGCTTGTTGAGCGCCTCCGACACGTGGCTGTCTTTGGAAGCAGCCTTCTGTTTCCCCTTTTTCTTCGTTCTCAAATCGGGTAAACCCATGCCCAACCCTTGCACCCCCGACGCCAAAGAAGGACTCTCCTTCTTCTTGTTCGCACTTGCTTCCCCACTACCAAAATATCACATAAAATTAAACAACGACCTTCGAAATTCAGTATAATAATAAAACTGCAGGGACAAAGGGGGAAAACCTTGGAGGGGGAGGATTGAGGTTGAAGGACTGAAAATCATCCAAAGCACCTGAAATTATCGAATGGAGCAATCTCAGATAGAGATAAAAAAAGAATTAAAAAATAGAGAGTAGGGAAGAAAGAGCCTACTATCGAGGAGTTGGTCAAGGTCTTGAGATGAGTCGGCCATGGTTGTCACTGCCACACAACGCTGCTACTACGGCCAATGGAAGGAACAAAATAATCCCTCCCTATGCAATGCTGCTTCTGGGTACTCTCATCCTTTTTATTAACGTATCATTATTCATGGTCCTTATAAATAATTATTTGATAATGAACAATAAAAAATATATTTATTAAATTAAAGATATATTCATTAATTATTTAATAAGAATTAAATGTGTTATCTTTTAAAAGAAATTTATCAATTTAAAATATTAAATTATTTATATGTCTTATGATTATTGATTGAGATCATTGATGATGTGATAATCTTGAATCCTAATAATTTTTTTAGTCGTGAGATGTACTTTAAATATTATAAATATTTTATTTTTTAAAAAATATGTTTAGTATTAATATTTTAGTAGGTCGGTGGTTCTTCCTATATTGTTTTGGTGCTACAACAAGAAACTTATTATCATGAAACAAAGACGAAGGTAATTCTGCAAGTTGGTTTATCTTTCTTCCAAGAAACCCATCATCCATCATGAAGCAGGGATAAAGGATGAGCTTGATAATAGGTTCCCAAGAATGTCCAACAATGGACTTGTGATTCTTCCTATGTTGTTTTGGTGAGACAACAAGAAACTAATCATCACGAAGTAAAGACGGAGGTAATTTCACAAGCTGGTTCATCTTTTTTTCATGAAACCCATCACGAAGCATGGATAAAGGATGAACTTGGTATTAGGGTTCCAAGAATGTCGAACAATGGAGCTGATGGTTCTTCATGTACTGTTTTGGTGCGATAACAAGAAACTCGTCATCGCGAAGCAATGACAAAGGTAATCCTATCTCTTATGATCCTTAATTTGAATTAAAAATGTTTTAATATTGACCTTTTATTTTAATTCAATAATTAATATTGATCATTCTTATTCTCATATGATACGTCCTCTTTTTTTATAGTAGACAAATTATATATTAGTATGTGTTTTTTCCTTTTAAAAAATGTGTGTTTCACTTATTATTAATATTTGAGATATAAGGTAAGTTAAATGAATAAAGGAGAACCAAAGAAGGAAAAGACCATGAGTTCAAATTCCTTTGTTAACAAAAAATTAACTTTCAAACAAAATTAACATTTATCAATAAAAAGATGATTAATATTCAATAAATTTTTGCTAACAAAAAGACTCAATAATTTTTTTAAATTTTTTATCATAATATATCTTCTTGACTGATTAATATTCACTAATTAAAAATATTCTCATATCATAATTTTAATTATGTATTTTAATTTTAAAGTATAATTTACATATTTAAAATATTTATTTATTATTAATTTTAAATAGAATATAATTTATATTAAAAAATATTTATTTATTACAATTCTTATTTATATAAAAATGTTTATCATTTTAGATAATTAAGCACAAACACGTATTTAGATGTGTAAACAGTGGATTGGCACCTCTTGAGTGTCATAGGCATAATTGAATCAATTGCGAGAGTTTATGTAGAGATTCAACCTCCTCTAGAGTCAAACAATTAAGAGAGGCTTGTGAAAATATTTGGATTGAATTAACCTTCAAGTTTGCAGAAATTTCTCAAAATTGATTTAATTGTGTTTATAACACCTTCCAAAAGTATCGACCGATCGATTCACTGTTCATACTTATAATTAAATTTGTGATTAATTTTCTAAAATGACAATTAGACAAAATGAGCCAATTAAAATAAGTTCGAGGACCTAATTATAAAATATGAAAGTATGACATCTTTCAAATCAATTTAATGTTATATAAATATGTATAAATTAATAAAAGGTCATTGATGAGGGAGATCTAATTGAAAAAAAGATAAATTTTATTGAAAAAAAATTAGTTCATAGATCTGATTAAAAAAATTTCAAATAATTTAAAGACTTACATATTAATTAACATATTTTGTCATTAATAATTTTTATTTATATGAATATGTATAAAATAGTAAAAGTCTTATACGCCGACTTGATCTATATGAACAGCCTGTTTTTTAACGAGTTAAAACAACAAGGAATTAACTTGGGGGTTGAGATCTTTCAAGTTTCAAACAAACTCACTAAAATTAAGAGTGAGTTTGTTTTTGTGGAAGTGAAAATATTTGAATTAAAGCAGAAAAAAAAGTCTGAAACCACAATTTATTTAAAAAGTTACTCATGAATAGTAATTTCTTTTCCACAGCCAAACAAACAAACACTAATGGATTAATCTGGTAGCACAACGGCTAGTGCCGCACGCACTCCCTCGTTTCTTGTCTTACTCCACATTGTGTTTAACCCTTCATCCCTTAGATCGTAGCGTCGCACTGTGTCCTTTGACCTTTGAATCCAAATTTCCTTCTCATTAATCTTTTTCGCTCACTTCACTAACTCCACGCCTTCCATCTCCAACAAAACACCACTGTTGGCTTCGGTCTTTCCATCTCTTTCGGCTTGCCTTCGCTTCGTGCTCTAAAGCCTCCATTTTTTGTAAGTTATTATGCTTTATTTTTATCAGTGTTCATAATTATGGAGGAAGAGTGAGCTCTGTTGAAGTTTGGATCCAAAGTTCTCTCGAGATTTAAAAAGATTTGTATGTAGATTGATATTAGTGTCGAGAAGCTTGTGTTTTGTGTTTGTGTGCTTCATCGACTTTGCACTTATTCTTGTAATTTAATTTGCTTTCAACTCACTATGCAGACTCTAGAGTAGCTTGTTCAGTTGTTTGATAGAATGGAATCAAAATGAGATTTGGAACCTACTCATTGAGGTTCACTACAACAACATTAACTAATAACTATCCTTATAATACAGGAGGAAGCTTCATTGAATATTTTTAAGGTCTCACCTACACTAGGAACATGTCAACTTCATTTTTCTTTTTGTGATTCACATGCTCAGGTTTCTGACAAAAAGAGTGTCATCTATACATTGTTTAAAATATTTTTATATAAGCCTTTATTTGATACAAATTGTTCTGTTTATTTTCTTATTTTTTTTCAATATACATATATCCTGTACTTGTGTTTCATTATTTGATCAGAAACTTTGTTTTTGTCCCGTCATTTTTAATGGAAGGCTACTAGAAAGATTCAAGCAAAAAGCATAAATTTTTTCCATAAATTTAGTTCATACCCTTTTAATTCAAGATTTTACACGTTTGGACTATCAGAACCTGAGAATACTGGAAGGCCTTCAGAGAACTCATTGACAATCACTGAACAAACAACAACAGTAAGCAAGGTTGGTTATGTTTTATGCTTCACTTTTCTTCATTGTACTTTTCTATATATTACTCCATAAAATCATTGTTACAACGGAGATAGTTAGTGTAGGAAAACATTGTTTGCCCAAATCACTTAATAAAATCTTTACTGTTAATCATGTGATAGTGTCCTTATGAGCTAGATCATTGCATTGCGTATTTTAATTTCAATTGGTAAAATCCATTATGTTCCTTTTATTTCTGACTTATTAATTATGGAGAAAAATAAAAGCAAATAAGGATACATTTATAGCCAGAAAATTGTCTCTCAGTTGCGCATGTTTTCAGTTCAATTTGATCTTGATGAATTTTAGATTGTTGCTGTCAAGCTTATGATTTGGGCTGAGTTTCTATTAAACTTATCAAAGAATTATGTCTCGCGTGGTCTTTAAACAAGAACAAATTGTGTGTAAAATTAAATGAACTTTGAAAAAGTAAACAAAAACTTCAGAAACTGTTAAAAATTGTTTTAGGCCCGATAATCCTGACCCAATATAGGTCCAACTTGTTTTCAAACCGAATCAATTAACCATCACAACTCAACAACTTTGAAACTTGCCTCAGTTGAAGGCCAAACACTTGGAATTAGCTAGCTAGGTATGGAATTATCAAGCTAGGAATGGAATTATTGTGGTTGGATGTGCAATTTTGGGTCTGAACTCGATCAAACTCGATTGTTGAGCAAATCCATCATCAAGGATATAATCAAGATACGAAGAAACAACTAGAAATTAGTCATTGTTAAAACTATGAATCTATGTAATGTAATGATAGTTAAATTAGCCATTATTCAAACTTTAAATTAGTCATTGTTAAACCTAAACAATTAGTCGTTAGTTAAATTAGTCGTTATTTAAACTAACTTTTAGTTAAATTAGTAGTTGTTCAAATTAACCGTTATTCAAATTAGTCATTATTCACATTGATCATTAGTCAAGTTAGTCGTTAAATTAGTCAAATTAGTCGTCATTTAAACTAGTCGATAGTCAAATTAGCTGTTGTTCAAATATCTGTTAGTCAAACTAATTGTTATTCAAACTAGTCTTTATTCAAATTAGCCATTATATTGTCTCCTATATTCTTAACATTGAAGATTTTCACACCTCTCAATTGTGTAATCTTATTTCATTTCTTACCAAATTCTTTCAAAACTTTAAGGTAGTATTTGGTTTAAAACTTTCACCTCTACACTTTACTTAAATTTAAATATTTCACTACTTTTCACTTTCACACCTCTTTCATTCATTTAAACCAGGCTAAGTTTCCAAGTATCCTTCCACAATGGACTCCAGTGAGTCAGAACCTGAAGAAATGCTTGAGTGGAAACACATTGAAGATTTCATAAACGATGACCATCCATATTTACCATCTTTTTCATCCGAACACATCACCAGATGCTAATGTTGAGCAAAAGGCATGAAAAAGAAAGAGAAAATCAAAAGTAAATTTAGCATCTTCTTCTACTATTGTTGAAAAAAATGCAATGCTAGAAATGCAGATGTCAAAAGTTCGAGCTATGACAGAATTGACACGTATCAAGAATTAAGAAATCAAAGTTGAGGGAGAGAGAGTTGAGATGGAAGAAGTATGACCTGATTGTTTGGGTATAACTCATACTGTGCCATAGGTAAATATGCATGAGTATGACTCATATTGTGCCTCCAGAACTTTTTTTGAAGTCTAGTACTGTTATTGGTCTCGTGTTTTATTATTTGTAGTTTGAGCTTGAGTTCGTGAATAATTACGGTGTTTAAGGTTTCTAAACCTTGTAATCTGAGTGCAATTGTATGAGTGTGTGAGGAAATATAGTGAATAGCTAAACGTAACTCACATTGAGTGAATCAGAATAAATTTTGTGTGTTGTTTTTTTTTCTTCTCATTTCTCTCTTTCTTCTATCTCGATTATTGTGTTATTATTCGGTGCATTCAGTGCCCAATACTGATGATGAAGTAGATGAACTTGAAGGAGAGAGAGTTGAAGATAAAGGAGATGGAGTTTGAGTTGAATATAAAGGAGATGGAGTTTGAGTTGAAGCTCCTTTGCAAAAGATACATCCAAGCTAACAAAGGGGCAACTGCAAGATTATGAGAAGATATGTAAGTCAATTAGAAAAAAATATGGAATCGCATGATGTAATGATATTAATCAAAGTAGTCCGTATTCAAATGAGTCATTATTTAAATATGGCATTATTCAAACTACTTGTTCGAATTAGACATTATGTTGTACTTATATCTTTATCTTTGTTCATAAAATTTAAGAGGATTTTCACACTTCTCAATTGTGTAATATTGTCTCATTTTCTCATCAAATTCTCTCAATTTAAATTATTCATTCAAAATCCAAAACATATTTTATATAATCAAAGTTATTTACTTATTATAAATTTTA
Organism: Glycine tomentella; assembly: GCA_007407185.1. Classification (NCBI taxonomy): domain Eukaryota; kingdom Viridiplantae; phylum Streptophyta; class Magnoliopsida; order Fabales; family Fabaceae; genus Glycine; species Glycine tomentella. Next base: position 1,364,589 of record PYAF01004847.1, on the reverse strand, counting down.
ATTATAATTTAGTTTATATATTAAAAACTATTTATTTATATTACTATCAATTAATTAATTTCTTGTATAAACAATCAACGTTAATATTTATTTATTTATTTATCAATAACGGTTCAAATTCTGATTGGCATTGATTGATTGAAAGTAGGGCATGAAATAAATCTGGTTAGAAATATCTCACTAGCTCACAATTCAGAATAAAAAAAACATTTATAATTATTTAATTATTACAAAAACAAGTCGAAGCCTGAAAAAAAAGAAAAAAGAGTTTGTTTTACACAGTGAAAACAACTCAACGGAGATAAGACGACTTGTCGGAGAGTGATTAGGGTGTGGTCGGCGAGGCACCACCACCACCAACAAGCAAATGGCTGCTACCATTGGCGTTGGCGCCTCAAAAGCGATATCAATCGCAATAGCAGCGAGGCACCTCCGAACAAAACCTTACGCAGCAGCAACAACAACAGCACTTGCTCTTCTCTCGCTCCACAAACCTGTCTTCCTCCCTCATTCCTCTCCCTTCTCCTCTCGCCGCGCTTTTTGCGCCGCGACGCTTCGCACCTCCGACAACAGAGTGCAACAGTTCCGCAGGAAGCTTAGGGTTTCCGAAATCAAAGAAGGCGACGGCGCCGACGTGCTCGGCCGCAACCTCGTCGTGCAGGGCTGGGTCCGCACCCTTCGCATTCAGAGTAGCGTCACCTTCCTCGAGGCAAGACATTATTAGGCAAATTAATTTCTATCGCAGTTAGCATTCATACTTATATCGTAATTATTGATTGAGTAGTAATTTGTTGATCGTGTGTAGATTAACGATGGTTCTTGCCTTTCTAACATGCAATGTGTGTTGAATTCGGAGGCTGAAGGTTACGATCAGGTATCTTGCTTTTTGCTATGTTGTTGTTTGTGGATTTCTATTTATTACTATCTCTCTTGAATTGAAGGTTTGGAGGTTGTTATTAGGTAGAATCTGGCTTGGTTACCACTGGTGCTTCAGTGTGGGTGCAAGGAGTTGTGGTGAAGAGTCAAGGATCGAAACAGAAGGTTGAATTGAAGGTCAACAAAATAGTACTGGTTAGTTCTCCTTCATTCTTAACAGAACACCTATTTTGTTCTCTTTTAACAAAGAATAAATAGTAATTGCAGTTTTTGCGCCGTCAACTAATCAGAAATTGCCATGTATGGTTACATTTTCAGATTGGCAAAAGCGATCCCTCCTTTCCCATCCAAAAGAAAAGAGTCAGCAGAGAATTTCTAAGAACAAAAGCACATCTTCGTGCGAGGACAAATACTTTTGGTGCAGTATGGTTTCCCTTTTTTCGGCAGATTTATACCTTACCTGCTTAGTTACACCTTCACTTAATTATGTAAAAAGGAACAATTCGTTAATCTGCTTTAGTTTAAATTTTGTCTTAAAATTCTTTAAATATTCTTGTTTTTCATCTATCCTATTATGTGCTAAGAATTTCTTTACGAGCAAAAAATGTTTGAGGGTGAGGGTGGGGTGGGGTAGGCATCTCCAAAAATTTGATGCATTCTATTTACTAGTGGGATGTCATTGAGGGCGAGCCTTGACACAGCGGTAAAGTTGTGTCTTGTTGACTTGTTGGTCATGGGTTCGAATCCAAAAACAACCTCTTTGCATATGCAAGGGTAAATTCGTACAGTGGCTATGAGTTTTTAGCTGATGGTTGTTAATTTCCTTCCCCTTATTTTTTATTACATATAATGTTTTGATGTTTAATGTACTTTATGCATAAAAGTCTGACTGGGTATTAACTCATAAGTTCTGTTACTATTTTATTTTAGTAGATTACCTTATTTTATATTTTTACTATTATCATTTTCTTTTTGTGATGCAAAATGTATTCAGGTTGCAAGGGTTAGGAATGCATTGGCATATGCTACACATAAGTTCTTCCAAGAAAATGGGTTTGTATGGGTCTCCAGTCCTATCATCACGGCATCAGATTGCGAGGGAGCGGGTGAACAGTTCTGCGTTACTACCTTGGTATTCGCAATTTTACGAGCTACTTACTTTTTATATTAATATTTTTTTATCAAATTTTATGTTATTGATGCACTTTGAATACTTAAGGGCTCAGTTTTCCCTCCTCTTCCCTGTCCCACCAAAAAATCTCATTAGTGGGAAATTTGTTACAAAAAAATCGTTGTGGGGGAAGAAGTCCTGCATTCCAAATTACTATGAAATAGACAAGAAATAACTCATGCAATTCACGTTATAGAGGAAACTAAATCTTTAAAAGAGGATATTATATTATCCTTTACTTTTAGGCTGTGAGCAGAAGGTTTTGGTTTTAGCCTAGATTCTGGAGTAGGAGGGGACCTATGGCCTATGGGGATGCTGCTCTTTGGCTTATTGAAAAACACTTAATAATATTAATTTAGCAACAACAACAACCAAATCTCATTATGTGCAATCAGCCACATGTGTCAATCAACATTGTTGAACTCCATCAAAAACAATTTTTTTAGTAAAACTATTTGGAGCAAAGCCTTTTGAATGGTTTTTCCTAATTTTTTCATTTATGTAGTCACTCTTGTCTTGAAAATATTCTCAATACTTCAAAAATTTCAAAATTAACAAATCTTATATGGGCAGATTTTATTTGAATTCTTTAATATATCTAGTTTTTAAACTTTATCTTTAAATTCTACAGAGGAAATGCAGAGTTTATTACTTTGTTTAGTCAGTACTCAGTAGTCACTACACACTACTGGTGGTCCTTTAATAATTTTTTCCCCTGAACAAAGGAAGTTTGTTTCCGTAATTCAAAAATGGTGCAATGATAGTGTTGTAACTCATAAGTCTGTTAAGCACTGATTTCTTGTCTTATTAAGCATTTAGTTTTAGATTTTTCTCTCTCTAATTTACAGATACCAAGTTCTCATGAAACTACTGATTCTCCTGTTGATGCTATTCCAAAAACAAATGACGGATTAATTGACTGGTCACAAGTGAGTTAGATCAATGTCCCTACTATTTTGATACAAGTGGTCAATATTCAATTAGTGTGCTAGTTGGTTATTGTATTTTATGTACTAATCTGAAGCATTCTGTGCATCAGGACTTCTTTGGAAAACCAGCATTCTTGACTGTTTCAGGTCAACTCAATGGTGAAACTTATGCCACTGCTCTCTCTGATGTACATTAGTCATCTTTTCTCTCTAAATTTTAGTAGTTTTTTTTGTCTTCTTTAAAATCTAGTATTTTAGAATTGATAATTGAAATAAACTTTGAATCTTGTACTTATGAAGGTGTATACATTTGGTCCCACATTCCGAGCAGAAAATTCTAACACTTCTAGGCACTTGGCTGAATTTTGGGTCAGTGATTTCTTTTTTTCTTATGTGTTCAATTTGAATAAACAGGAAGCTGGTGTTGGCATCCCTTTTGTTTCTAAGCTACTTTGTCTTTCTTATTGGTTGTTGTTATGCATGTGTAATGGAACAATAATTAAAGGACATGTATCACATTGTTTGTTCAGATGATTGAACCGGAGCTTGCATTTGCTGATCTAAATGATGACATGGCTTGTGCAACTGCTTATCTCCAGTTTGTAGTATGTTACATTCCACAAATACTACAAAGTTGTTATTGCCTTTGGATTATTTCTGCAAAGCTTAATTTTATATTATGATTTATTTCTTCGTATTAAAGCTTGTGCACTTCATGTATTTGTTTCTTGAAGATAAGACATGTTCTCGATAACTGCAAGGAAGACATGGAGTTTTTTGATGCATGGATTAATAAAGGAATCATTGATCGCTTGAGTGTATGAGTTCTCAGTGTAACCATCATATTGCTGTCCTTATCTGATTTATACTTGGGCATATTAATTTTAATCATCAGTTTGATCTCTTTATATTATTTTGATGTCATTATAAAAAAGGATGTAGCAGATAAAGATGTTGTGCAAATAACCTACACTGAAGCGATAGATCTGCTGACAGGAGCAAATAAGAAATTCGAATTCCCGGTAACTCACTAATATAGATTTTTTTTTTTTTTTTATCATTTTCAGTAATCCTGTTGAATGTGCAGTTACTTTTGTCCAGTGCTTTTTCTTTTATTCTATCCCATGACCATTTTTTAAAATCAAACATGAAACAAGTATTTTTTGTGCTGTATAGTGTTTATTGTTTAGCAAATCAAACACACCAAGAGGATGTCTTGTAATTTCTCTTTTGTTGCTACCCACCATCCCTTGGACATTCCCCTTCCAATTCTAATCTGCATTTCATTCAGAACGTGTTATCTGCTAAAATTATTATTCCCAATGTTGTTCATTGATCCTTGTATCTGGCTCTGACTAATGTGACTCAAGTTTTATTGTCATTGTTGTAAAATGTTGAAATGTAATGAGGAAAAATTCCTATAATTAAGCTGAAGATCATTCTTGTAATTAGCCCAAAGATTTAGGATGATTTGCATTTCCTAAAATTAGGTAAATTTGATGCAATTTGATTTGATTAGTATAATTTTTATTCTTTTATTTCCTTAACTAGGTGAGATAAAGTCTATAAATATCATATGTAATCTCTGTAAACACAAGTCAAAAATACATTTCAGATGCATTCCTTTCACGTCTTTCTTTCAACATATAAGCTTGTCTGTATTTGACATATTTTCTACTTGCATACGCAGGTGAAATGGGGTAGTGATCTTCAGAGTGAACATGAGCGTTATATAACTGAAGAGGCATTCCATGGATGCCCTGTGATAATTAGAGACTATCCAAAGGCATGCTACTTTTCCCCTCATCTTCTGGATATGGCATATGGAAGACATTAGAGGATGGCATTGTAAATATTTTTTAGGTCCCTCATAAATAACTGTTTTGTTTTAGGTCCCTTATAAATTACTGTTTTGTTTTAGGTCCCTTATAAATTTTTACATTGCGTTGGATCCCTGATATATCAAAACTTTTCTTTTGAATTTTTGTCGTCAATTAAGTGATGACGTGACACCTTGTAAATAATTTTTTCCAATATAATCAGTGGTTTAGATGATGGCACATCATCACTTAATTGACGATAGAGACTCAACAAAAATTTTGATACATCAGGGATCCATGCAACTGAAAAATTTATTAAGGACCTAAAACGAAAATCGATCATTTATCAGGGACCTAAAACATATTAAGCCTATTTTTTAAAAAGAGTGTCAGTCCGACAACTTTTGACCTTGGAGGCAAGATATAAAATCCACAAAATCTGAAAGAAGTGGCTGAGAAAATAGAGTTGAAGTAACATTCTTCTAAACTTTTTTTCTTCTGCTCAACTTACACCCTTCTCCTTTCCCCGCTTAAAAACTATAAAGGACAAGAAATGCAAAATTTTACCTTCGGTTTGTCATTTTTTACTAAGGTCATCACCACACACTTAAGTCGTACGAAATGAACCAATCATCAAGATTTATTGACTCTCTTACTAAATATGCTCCACACACATACATATTGAACCAAATGAAATAAAGTTATTGAATTTAATTTTTTTCAGGATATAAAAGCATTCTATATGCGACAGAATGATGATGGAAGGACAGTTGCAGCCATGGACATGTTGGTTCCAGGGGTAATCTATAAGATATCTCCTTTACTATTGGCATCAAGTAGTGTTTGTGAATAGCAAATTTTCAGTACTATCCCAAAGAATAGTGATTTAGATTTGATATTGCATAAAAAAGAACCTTATTTGTGTCGGAATGCTATTAAGCTGGGGCCTGGCATGTTTGCCTGATAGCCATGGGAGTTCCACGGTATATAGCTCTTTGATTTGGGGTTAAGCCTTGCGATTATATACCGGTATTGTGTTCGTATTTATGGACAATGCAAACTTGTGTACATGTCCTTATGATGTGTTGGTCACTTTGTTAGATTGGTGAACTTATTGGTGGAAGCCAAAGAGAAGAAAGGCTTGAGTATCTAGAAGCTCGTTTAGATGATTTAAAGCTGAACAAGGATGCATATTGGTGGTATCTTGATTTGCGTCGATATGGTTCAGGTCAGATGTCTTCCACTTTGAGCCTCTTTCCCTATTTGAACCACACTGTATAACACAAAAGACATTTTCAAAATAATAGATCACCCATTAAAAAGACATTTTCAAAATAATAGATCACCCATTCTTTTGCTAACTATCTTTCTTTCTCTTTTAATTTCAACGGTCTCATTCCAACTTTTGGGTCTTTTGCCCTAGTCTAAAATTATGTCATTTTATTAAAAAAAAAATATTCCCGAATCCTCTACAATATTATCATCAAGTTAGAGTATATAAAACAGTTACAGAATTCATACTTATGTTGGTGTCTTTCGCAAGGACCAACATTTCTATGAGGAATTAATTTGTTGATAGAAATCTTCAAAAGACTAATAGGTGATGCCATTCTTGTTCTTATTTGTACTTTTTTTAACTCATGATATGACATGATAGTGTCTTCTTGAATGCAGTACCACATGCAGGCTTTGGTTTGGGGTTTGAAAGACTTGTCCAATTTGCAACAGGAATGGACAATATAAGGGATGTTATTCCTTTTCCTCGAACACCTGGCTCGGCTGAGTTTTAGACCTTGCAGATATAAGGGACTTCACTTCACAATTCATTTGTACGTTTCAAACTGTATTTTAGGCAATAAAATATCTTGCGTCTTTTTTTTTTTAAAAAGAAAACTGCTTGCTTCTAAATGAAGTATTTATACATTCTGAACTGAGTAGAATGCAATTTTGAGGCAATATAATGGTGTATTCCACATTGAGCTTATACATTATCAAATTGTATTGGACATTCATGATATATAGAAATTGGATCCTCTCCTGCAGCTTACCTTTCAGTTCTCTCCAGTATCATTTTCAGCCCTGGATGTAATTACACGGGTGAAATTAAAAGTTAAAAGTCACTTAAAAGACAACTTAAAAATGAAATTTATTGGCACTGCAGAGACAAAAAAACATTAGATTGCAACAATAAATATGAAATTGGAGCCTAGGAGGCTATGTTGTCAAACTTGAGGATTGGAAGAGGATCGGAAGAAGGGTAAAAGATCGTAACTCGGATCGTAAGAGTTACATGTATATGTAAAATAAAAACTGCATAAAACAATAAAAAGGGTATAGAAAGTAACATTGTGTATCTGACCCATATTAGGAAAAAAATGAGCAAGAGGAGTACAAAAAGCGAAAAAAGGGGGTACAGGAAGAAAATTGGCCCAAATGTAAACCTAATTCCAGTGTTTGCGCCTCACTCATCTTCTCTCGCATCGTGCATGCTCTGCTACTTCTTCTTCTTCTTCCTCTTCTTTTTTTTTCCTTAATGAAATGATGGAACACCGACGAGGAGCGAAGATGACCATCGATGAGTAGCGGTGGTGACCAGCAACGAGTAGCGGCGAAGGCGACGAGGCAATCGAGTGGAGCCCTAATCGAAACTTAAAGGTTAGTTTCAAATCGGGCCCCTCAACTGGGATCGAAACAGATCGACAATCCGTCCAACTCGAGTGCAAACGCGCGATCCAACACCGATCCTCACCTCCAACGCGATCCAACGATCCTTCCTCTAAGTTTGCTTGTGCCTCCCTCTGAATATCACATGATCGTACGAGTATGTGATCATACTCGCGATCTTGACAACATTGCTAGGAGGGAAATATGTATTGGCGACGACGGGATTGACCATAGAATCGAACAAAAAAGAAATTAGAATTAGGATATATTGAAGAAAGTTCTCCATAAATATATTTAAGAGAAGAAAATAAGGACAAATAAAATAAAATTTTCACAAGTTAATACTAAGTTAATGCATAAATTAGAAATAAGCTTTTAAAGAAGTTAATGGAGAGAAATTTTATTTATTTATAAATAAACTAATTTTAACTTAGTATGATTTTTATTTTCCATAAGCTAATACTTAGTTAATGCATAAATTAGATTATTTTTTTTCTTAGAAGCCAAAAAAATTTATTCAAACATTCATACTTGCATCCATATCAAGCATGTGTTTTTTAAATAAATTGAACAATGAAGTGTAACGAGGCGGAATGAATGGAATGATTAATTTGATAAACGAGTAAATAAGAAGAAACAGGAATAAAGCACATAAAAAACAGAATGATGAGAAATAGAAAAACAAGACATATAACACCAGAATTGATGTTTAAAACCGCTTTTCAGTTAAGTATTTACTTTCAAAATAACATAACAAATGACAAAGTGTCACAAATAAGAAAACCCAAAAAGATATGACATTATGCAAATCATGAACTAAAAATTAGGAACAGACAATATGCAATTATGACTGTAAAGTATCTATTTACCATCTAAAGAACCCCAAGTCATAGAATAATAATGCACTATGTCAAATGTGGGGATATTATCATTCGCTTCGTATATTTAACGGTTTATTTTGCACTGTTTATAGACACATGAAGGACTAATCTATAAAGTCGTGATTAATTTAAACACGACTTCAATATTAAGGGAATAATGTACATCTTTCCAGTTCAACTTTAAGAAGCACCATCGACGAAGCATGCTAACCAACTGCCTCTAGTGCAATAGTTCAAGACTATAACTCAAGTTAACAATATCAGTTCGATAAAAATAAAAATAAAATCAGAATTAACCAATAGTTTTTAAATTTAAATAGTTAAATAATGATTATAATTTTATACTTGCTTTTTTTTAATATAAAAAAACACCCCACTAATGTATCAAATCAATAAATCAAAACTCATCAAAAGCACTTTGTGGAAGAGCCAAACTTTTAGGAGAAGATCACCTTATCATACAAGAGATGCAGACCCAAAATTAGTTGTACCCTATTTTCTGTATAGTTTGTTTTGACCACTAAGCCAATAATGACAATCCCACAACCCACACATCAGCTACCACCTCCACCGAACCTAGCCTCAAACCTTCTAACCCTCGATCTCCATATTTTATGCCTACATCAGATAGCCCTGGCCTATTCCTCACAAATGTTGTATTGAAAGGCGAATTCAATTATGATGTTTGGCAGCAAAATGAGATGCATCCATTAAAGATTTGGATCGTAACTGTTAATCTGATACCATACAGAAAGATATGACAGGTTTCAATAATGTGTGTTATTTTGCTTTATAGCAGAGAGCCAATTATATACAAGTGATCAAAACAAACTCTTAACTCCTAAAGACCTGGTCTGCATTTAGGAACAGTTTTTTAATATTTATATAGTTTGTTAACATTTATATTTATCAAGAATAGTTGTACCTTATTCTCTATATAATTTGGTAAGAGTTTGTTTTGATCACTTGTATATATTTGGCTCTCTACCACAAAGCAAAATAACACACATTATTCAAACCTGTCATATCTTTCTATACAAACAAAGGATTAATACAACACACATGGGCGGACAAATCCCATTGACGCAAGGATTAATCCCACACACGAAAGACTGAAAACATGGCGTATTTGGTAAGAGAACATTTGTGTTCTTATTTCTTAATTTGCAATTACTGGAAATGGAAACAAAAAAAATTAAGCAATGAAAGACAACATAAGAATAAGACAACTACAAAATCTAAAACCGGCTACAATAATTAATTGATAAGCTTGGTATTCCCTGTTTACCTAATTTCACCCCTATTTCTAATTACTAATAGAAAAAAACAACACAATCGTGTGTAGAAGAAACTCTTACACAATTGTCAGTGAGAAAGAAACACATTAACTAGCAAAATACTCCTTCATTGAACCATAATAAGAACTATCATCAAAGTTTGAGTTCATCAATCAAATCAAAACAAGTGATACATTTCACAAACTAAAACCATTATCTTCAAGACGCCTCCCTCACTTCTCCGAGGAGTTTGGTCCACGCTTCTTTCCGAATCCCACCACTACAATAAAACAAAACAGGAAAAAAAAAGAAAGCAAAATTAAAACAGACGTCATGGTAGCCCCATACTCACAAGCCCTATTATTCTACCACAAAAAAAAATCAGATTTTTCAGCAGGAAATCGAGAAAAGGATGAATATTAAGGAAGTTGAACATTGTGGGGGCATGGGGGTATAGACATCTGAAAAAGCAAAGGAAAAAAGAGAGTGAGATAAAGTTACCGGCGGTGACGAATCGGCGGTTGTATTGCATTCTCTTGTGAGCTCGTCCGCGTGGCTTCTTCTTCTTGTCTTGCTTCGCCACTTTGGGAGTTTGTCCTCTCACTTTACCCGCACGTGCGAGAGATCCGTGAACCTTACCTGCAATCCAAACATTAACCAAACACCATCGTTTTCGTGTTCAGGAGAAACCACCGGAAAACCACTGAAAAGGAATTGGAGAACAACTCACCCATTGTGATGAATTGCTGCTTCTCTCTCTTCTCTCTCTCTCTCTCTCTAGCTCGCTCTGTTTCGTTCAGATGCAGCGGCTACCACTAAAAACCTCAGACACAGAAAGAGATGCTCTATTTGTAAAGTTAGGGTTGAAGTTGTGGGCTCAGTTACGGGCCTTTTAGTAAATTTGCTGAGCCCACTTCGCTTGTGGGCCGCATCATAGTCGCTTACTATTGCATACGTATATTTACTGTAAAAAGATTTAAAAGTAATTTTTCAAAAGAATATATTTTTTTTAAAGAATGTTAAAGCTTAAAGAAACTAGCTCGTTAAATTAACTATCATTTAAATAAAAATAAATAACTGATTAATTAGTGTAAAATAAGTCAAATTAGTCTAGTTATATAAATATTTTGAACCTTTATCAATATTTAAAAAAAAATTATTCTATCAATGATTTATGTGAATAATTACTGTAAAAAATTTAATCAGTCTAACAATCAATTAATTCAAATGGTTTAATGAAAGAATTCTAGTTGAAATTTTTTATTACGACAAAATATGTCATGATTAATTTTATATATTTTGTTATTTTTATGGTAAAATTTGTAAGAAAAATAATTTGTTTATAATTTTCATAAATAATTAAAGCAAAAATTATGTGAAACAAATAATTACTTAAATCAAATCAAATGCCTTAATTGATTGATTAAAGGTAACTAATTGATTTATCACAAAATATGTTTTTTTTGTGTGCTCACCATGATTTTAGTATCACAAAATATGTTAAAATTACTGTATATGTTATGATATTCTAAGTTGTATGATTAATCTGTATTAAAATCGTATGATCAATCATAGATACATCACTTCTTGTTTTTTTATAGAAAGAGTACCTTAGTTCTTTCTAAATGGAACTGGGGAAGCTCAAAACGGGATTTGATTCAAGATTATGTTACAGAAGCACACGATGTTCAATTTTATATATATATATATATATATATATATATATATATATATATATATATATATTATGTTCCTTTTGAAAGGTATGAAAATGTGTATACGGAAGTCTTCAGCATCTCATAATGAAATCACATTAGAGATGCATGAACAAAGCCTTTAATCACGAGAATGATGGTTGAGAATCTCACAATTGAGAATCAAGTACCTTTAACCCAAAAAATAAACACACATTTTCACATCCCTTAGCTTAGCGGAAAATGGTTCATTAAACGTCAAAAAATTTATATTTGAATATGTTGGCGACGTACATGTACATTGAATGAAAAGTACATTGATGTTTAACAACTATTCTATAAGCAAATAAGGACATAAAAAATCTTTCTAGTTGGGGGTGTTCTATCATTGTTCATGTAAGAAATCAAAACCAAGAAGATGGAAGAATGGGAAACCTCCCTTACACTTGAAACCAGCACTATGATTGTCCCTCTATTTAGATCAGAGTAATTAATTGTTCTTCCACCGTTCCTGTGTTTTCAACTGCAATTCCACCAAGAGTTTGAAAGTTAGTTAAAAAGGAAAGGGTCACTAATACCACATTGCACGCCATTTTTTACACTTGTTTTGCAAAAAGTAAAATGGACAGAATGCCTTTGAATTAATGTGTTTTTTCTTATTTTATTGTTCCTGTGTAGGAATGGTATGATAAAAACGGTGTAGAATTATTATTATTATTATTGGGAAAGTTGAAAAAAAAAAAAGACAAATATTCATCCTCTCCTTTTCTCCCCCTCTACCATGGTAAAGTGCAAATTCATTTATAAGCAGTATGATAACGGTGAAAGCAAACAAAAATAATTTGGGTCAATTAAGATGCTAAATGAAACATAAAACACAATAACAGTTTAGGGTGATCTTGATGGCCTTTGGCATGAAACTAATATTAGATGATTATACTTCCCTTCCCATCCAAATAATTCAAGCTCACAAAACCACACCTATACCTTTCTAAAATTATTTTCAAAAAATTGCATTTCATAAGCCTTTCTAATATTATCGATGGTGGTGAGACACTAGAACATTGAAATCCTAATTGGAAATCATTTGCAAGAGACAGACTATACGAAATGATATTAGGTAACATAATTAACTTACTATAGTTGTCATCATGGTTCTCTATGCAATTCAAGAGGTATTTAAAGGTCTCAATTTCACATGGGATGGTGAGTCCACCACTTTGATCAAACCCAAATTCTTCTGCAACCTTTTCCAACAAAACCTTGAACAAAGAGTGGCTAAGGTAGCTTGTGGGAATGATAAATCTACGAAGCTCAGGCCCAACATAGACGGCTAAGTACCCTTTGGGAACATCATGTGGTGGTTGAGGGCTGTAGCAACTTTCCTCATCAGAGTCACAATACACTAGATTTGTTAGCCTTTTGTTAATCATTGGTGATATGCCCCCATGATTATGAGACACATAAGAATGATTGTTGGAATCTTTTGAGCCTAGAGTCACATTTTGCCACTTCCGAAACATTCCCTTCAATCTCACAATCTTCTTAATTCCATGCAATTTGGAAGCTCCAGCATCTTCCATTGATAAACTCAGCAGAGCCAACCCAAACTATACAGACTATGTTTGGATTTCTGTTCAAAATGTTACAGGTTATGTTTTGCAAAAGGAAGGGTCCGGATGCTTTTCATATTCTATTTTGCTTCAAAAGTCTGTTTGTAACAATAAAACAAACATGCACACAGTCTCTTCAGATGTCACACTAAATGCAGAGAAATGCCTGAAACAAGTCATCTTTTAAATTCTTTTAAAAAAAAGTATCATGTTTTTCTTTATTATCTGGCTGCAGCATAGAAGTATTTAAAAAATAATCAAAAGATCTAAAATATAGAGTGAGATTTAAAACTATTTAAGATCAATCACCAATAACCGGAAGGAAAACATTCATTCATTGATCATCTCAGCACAAAAAAGAAAACAAGCAAATCCAATTGAAGGTATAGATTTAATTCATGTTCAATGAGCCTCGGATACTCTTCATCATTTCATATTCACATACAGTTAAATTGCATGCTTTCCTCATAAATATGTTCTTAGTGGAATATAAAGTTTACCAATTGCTTAGTACTCCAAGGTGACTTTTAGCGACAACAGTAATAATTGATGGAGAAGATCATTGAATTGGCATTCCAAACATAAATAAAAAAATGATAGAGAAGAGGTCATTACTTGGAGATAAGAAGTGTTATGTTAGTTTTACATAACCAAATTTGAAACTAATGTCTATAGTTGGTTGAAAAATAAAACTATATCGATGGTTGGAAAAACTAAATCATTAGTTGTGTTGGCAATTGGCGTTGTTGGGCATGGGCTGTATATTTCTTTTTCTTTCTTTCTGTTCCCTGACTCGCCACTCTAGGGTGGGTATCTGTTTTTTCAGTTTTTTCCGGCTAACAACCCAACCGTTATAGATAGTTACAGCCTGATACATTTTTTAATTATAAGTTCACTTTTATTTTTGGATGTTTTATTGTTAAGATAATATTATTAAAAATTATAAAAAAATGATGTTATTAAAATAGACTTTAGGATTTATATATATGTATTTGCATTTACATGTATTTTTGCAAAACTTAAACGTTTAAGATAGTTAAAAATGTCTAACCAAAGGTGGAGAATTAATGCTTCTGAACAATAGTTTTATTAAATTTAATAACAGTAGGTCTAAACCAAATCATGTTGTAAATCATTTAAAGAAACATAGTGTTATTATTTATTTTTAATTTAATTACAATGCACTGCATTAAAATATAGTTTAATTTAATTTTATCATTCCTCTAAAGAAATGGAAGAAATTAAATGATTAACATATGCATATATTTTTTATATTATCAAATGCAAGTGTAATTTCAATCATCTTCCAGCTTTTTCCCTAAATTAAATGATTAATATATGTATGTATTTTAAATGCTTTTATTATTATTTCTTGACATTTTATATATTTATCATTGAAAATAAAAAAATAAAATTTTAAAAGGATCAGATTAATAAGCATTATGTTAATTACAAGGAAAGTAAATTTATGAATTTAATCATCCAAAAAGATTACAAAAGGGAAAAAGAAAACTAGAAGGTTAAAAACTGAAAGCAAACTAAACGTCATCGTTTCATGTGCAGCCACCACTAAACTCTCGCAAAGCCCTAATAGTACGTTTCTCATATCTGAGATTGCATTCCAATAAACACACAAATGGCTTTTCGTTCGGGTTCTCTGTCGCGCTTCTAATGTCCATCGCTAGGGCCTCATTCCGACCGGCGGCGCCGTCACCACTCGCCGCTTCAAGGTGCCGTTTCACGAATCGTTTCAAAACGCATTTCCTATCAGCCGTCATTATAATTTTTGTAATTTCCTATTGAGAACGTGTTGTTTTGGGACAGGAATTTGGGGCAATTGGATTTGGGGTGCACACAATCGCTTTTATCTCCATCACATATCATACAGGGCCGGCCCCACGATAAGCGAGGCCTAAAGCAAATTTTAAAAGAATTTTTTTACTTTATATGTGTCGGGCTTTTAATTTACATATTTGACATTTTTATCAACATATGAGGCAATTTTTACTTTATACTACAAGCTTTAGATGTTGCTTTAGCCTTTAGATGTTCAACCCTTGGATAGACCTCCTGCTATGGTATCATATTATACCCTCATGGACCATGGTAGACAACTGAAATCTTAGTTATAGCAGAGTGCTACTAAACCTCAATATTCACATGACATTAATATTCTCTTCTCTACCTGACTACCTCCCATAGTGCATAGCATGACGAGAACATCTAACTGTATTGAACATATTCAACTAATTTTTCGTTTTCTTCTTTATTTTAGTTTGACAGGGAATTGTACATCCTTGTGAGGAGCAAGATATCATTACAAGCAACCTACGGTTAGTCATTTTTTTTTTCTTTTTCTTTTAATGAAATTATAGTTAAGTATTCAATTTCTCGACAATCTGGAACAGCTGCATTATTAGTTTTGAATCGTTGTATTCAACTATTAATTGCTATTTCCACATGGTGTTGGTTTTTACGATCTCAATAGATAGAAACAAATAAGTTTACTTGATAGATGGTTAGCATGGGAGACACTAGTCTGATTTTTAGCTTTGTTTGTATGAGAACCAGGTTATAATTTGGGAGGTTTTGTCTATTTTGTGATTGTCTTGTGAAAATGGGAGTGTTCATGTTTTTGAAGTGTGATGTGACCTGCACTTTGATGAAATAACTACTAGTATTAATCTATGAGTATGGTTCTCTCTGTGTCAAGTATAAAGATTGGAGATCAACTACTAGTTTGGTGTCAGCAGAGGAATGGAAAAGACGGAGAATGAATTGGGGAAGTATGATGATTTATGCCATGCTTTTCGCTATTTCTGATTCTGACTATTCTGAAGATGTAGATAAGTTTAACTTTGTACTATGGTTTTATGTGCGAGTTTATTGGTTTCATATATTCATCTTAATGCTAGAAGGGTTTTGGCTGTCGTTGATTTCTCAAAAAAATAATTAACCTGAAATCTGGAAATCTTCTATCAATTTAGTTTTAGTTACCAGGATTGGAAATTGTGTGTTCATTTGATTGAGAATTACTGGAGAAATTGGTTTATTATGAGTAACTATTTTGTACTTCTTCTAAAAATAGTTTCAAGAACATTCATTTACTAAGTTATACAAGGGAACCATGATAGAAAAGCATAATTTCCTTTCTACAATGACTACTAACAACACTACTGAAGAAGGGAGTGAACAAGAACAAACACAAGTTCTTTTAATTTGAGAGGACAGATTTGTGAGAGTGTGCAATCTTTTTATAAATATGTCAATATGTCATAGCATTCAAAACTTACTATTGATTGGAATGTTGATTATCTATATATGGACCATTTCTCCATTTTTTGTCCAGATTATGGGCACTTAAAAAAAAACCATTGAGTAGTATAAAACACCCATGCAAAATTTGGTAATTTTCTTAGTGTTAAATGTTATATTTTGACTGACAACATGTGTACACTTTGCAGACTAATTGTTAACATGTGTACAAGCATGATTTTGGTCATTGAACAAGGACTCTCCAATGTTATTAGAGTTGCCATTTTTCTTATTGTCTAATTTTTACCTAGATGAGTGGTTGCTGAGAGTACAATCTATAAGTTCAGTGGCTACATAGCTACTTTATCTTACAACATATGCAATATTTGGAACCCC
>PYAF01004847.1:1320060-1336687 GCA_007407185.1 Glycine tomentella | reverse complement strand
ATTTATTTATTTTCTTAAACAATATATTGAGTTTAAATCTTGTATATAAAAGATAAACATTGGTTAAGAGAGATTTCATCAGTCTATCTTATAACTCAAATTAACTATAGTCCAATATACTTGTCAAAGTTTAAGAGAAAAATAGTTAATTACTAATTCCACCGAAATAAAAATAAATATCAATATTTTTTTTATTAAAATATTAATTATAGGTATTAAATATTTATCTTCACGAATGACTAACCCTCAATTAAGACTAATAAATACCATTATTTGAATTAGATTATAATTTGTTAATATAATAACATATTTAAAAATTAATTCCTGAATGGCTTGTTAAGTATATTTGTAATATATTTCTGATTATAAGGAGAAACAGCATTGTTCTTATATATGTTTTTTTAAAAGAAAAATATGTTATTATGTTAGAAAATAAATTAATGGGTAATTGGTCCAATTGGAATTAGACTTAAAAACTGTAAGATTGATTTTGTGGTTGAAAGAGTAGACCCTATTAAATGATATTAGATAAATCTTTTATTAGATTATTTTTTTAACCATATGGTTCATTACGAAAAAGAGGTGTTGGGTAATCTGAGGTTCAATAGAAAGATAAATAAAACTCGATTAATAATTATTTTTGTTAATTATCGAATTCGAATAATATGATTATTCCAAAATATATTGTCAACTAATAAAATATCATGTTAGATATATACCTTTTAAAATAATTATTATAAAAATCAATATATATATATATATATATATATATATATTTAAAACGTAAAAATCAATATATTAATTATACTTGTCAATTTATAATTGAATAATAATATAATTTTTTTTTACTATTTTATTTACTCTATAATATATGTGATATTGTGATTTTAACTTTGATTATATATATATATATATATATATATATATAAAGAGTTTTGTAATATAACAGTGAACTAGGATTAAAAACTTTAATTTGGCACATAAGCATCCGATCTTAAAAATTCTCTATATCTCTTCTTTTTTATTACATTGTATCATTTCTAGTGACTAGTACAACATTATTCGAGAATTAAATCTAACAACCGGTAAAGGAAAGAAGAAGAAATGTCACGATACTCGATCATGATGCTCCTCAACAAACCCAGACTGATAGGGACAGTAACAACATCTTGCTAATTCGTGTTTTACAAAAAACTTGAACATTACGAAAGTCAACAAATAAAGTATCGACTTGGAAGAATTTTTCCTCGTGTATACTTATAACTTCTTGCAGCCACTCGTACCAAGAATCACCGTCAAAAGCACCAGCACTTAATGCCACAGGAAAGCTTGCCATATATATATAGACCACTGTGGAAACTTCAGAAAAAATATGCACTTTTGGTTCGACGTGCTGTATATTAATTATACATGGTATTATATGAAATACTATCCGCTAGAAGCAGCAGTGAATAAAGTTTATCAAAAAAGAACATGAGCTTACACAATATGAATATATTTTTTTAATATAGTTTATTTTATACCTAAAATCAACCATTGTTGTTATACATCCTCTCTTTAAAATTGGTTTTTTTTTCTCTCTTTGTGTAACTAAAAACAAAATATTTCTTTTCATTTATATGTAGGAATCTATGACAATATTAAGATGTTTATAATACTCATACACCTTATAAAAACAAAAATATTTATCTTTATAGTATTTATTATATCATCTATTTTTCTTTGTTCTTTGAAGAGAAAAATGATTTATAATTAAATGATAGTATAAAAGTATTTTACACTTATAAAAGTATTTAACGTCTTTGCTTTTGCCGTAAGTCTCCTGTTTTTGCGGATTAGTTGCTAGTAGTACCGAACATGATTTTGAAAAGTTATACTAAGTTATACAAATAATTAGAACAACGTTGAAAATAAATTAACG
This sequence comes from Glycine tomentella, assembly GCA_007407185.1. Classification (NCBI taxonomy): domain Eukaryota; kingdom Viridiplantae; phylum Streptophyta; class Magnoliopsida; order Fabales; family Fabaceae; genus Glycine; species Glycine tomentella. The sequence goes on along the minus strand of PYAF01004847.1, from coordinate 1,334,766 downwards.
GGTGCGAAAAACCGACGGCAACTTATTCTTACCTAACAATGTATCATATTTGGAAAGTGCCACGCTACTGGATAGTTAGAAGTTGGTTGCACTAAGTTTTGATAATCGCTTCAACAACTTGGAGGCTAAATAGACTGTGCATTAACTCAACATTGATTCCATATAGAAGGAGCACAATAACTTGGGAAGCCAATAAAACTGAAATCATACCAGTAGGTCCTTTAAAACCAAGTTAATTATGGCTACACGCTTTAGGAGTACGTCCACTTATCATATAAAATACAAAAAAATAACTAAATATCTAGTAGGATGCACCTTTTTTTTCTTCTTCCAGTTAGTCATCTGTGTATAAATGAAATCAAATTCATTTTTGGGTACATTTTAAAGTATATGTGTATGGGAAGAAATTTGGCCCATTCAAATAAGGAAATCCCACGATTCTGGTTTGTTCTATTGTTCCTGATTCAACATTTTTTAATAGAATAAAATCGCATTATTTATGAATACATGTCTCCTTCTATTTTATTTTTAAAATATACTAACACATTTAGAATAAAATTTATGCGTTCAATTCGGCTTATCAAACTTTATAAATTACAGACAATACAATAGACTGTGTAAATCAATCTGAAATATTGGAAAAGAGAAATTTTTTTTTTTTATGTCCGTAATGATCTTACTTATCTTAATTAGAATTGTCTTTCATAAAAAATATATGTGGTTTATTAAAAAAAGGAAACTTTATAAATTACAGTGTGATTATTAGGCTTTAAATTGAAATGAGTCACCAACGGAGAAATGAGTCTAACAAAAGGGGTAGTCTCCAACAAAATGAGTGTGTCTTAGGATAACTTGCCAAAGAGAATGCTGGTAGAGAAAAAAATGAGCCACTTCCACACAATATAGTTTCTGCCTTGTGTGAAGAAAATTAAAATTTCAATCAAATATAAAAAAATTTAAAACTCTCGTTTCGGTGCTTAAAGGATTTTCATACTATCAATTTTGCTAGTAAAAATTATCACATTAATTTTGCCACTGATTAATATTTGTCGGACCAAAATAGTTCACCAATTGCTTTTCTTTAGACAAAATGATACCATAATAAACCTTTTAATTCCCTCTTCAAATTTCAAGCATTTACAACCATTATTTTATGACAGAAGCTTCCTATTCTAAAATCAAGTCCTTATATCTAACTTGAAGTTACACCTACTTTAGTTGGTTACACTTAAAGTTGATTGCAATTGCTTGCAACGTCAAAGATTCGAATCTACTTTGTGAAGGACTCTACTTGATATAGGATAGACGCCCCCCCCCAACCAAAAAAAAAGAGAAACTCCCAAGATATATACTTTCGTTGAGTGTTTATTTTTCTCACAATATATGATGTGCTTGCTTGTCCTTCAAACTTATCACAAAAGTTATTTTTCACATTAAGACTCAGTTTTATGTTTATACTTGTTATGCTACAAGAAATTTAAAACAAATTTTAATTATAGAAAGAATAGTCTTTAAATTTGTTCTATGAAAATTTTAATGGTATTTTCTCTGACATTCTTTTTCAAAGATTCTCTATATGATTAGTTATGCTACTCAAGCAATGATGCAAACAAGTTCAATACCTCAGTATAAATCTAGACAAGTCACATTTATAGAAATCAAGACTAAAGTAGACTACAGACTTAACGTTCAAAGGTCAGATTCTCATCTCAATGGGGGTACGAAAACTCTTAAAATCTGTGGCTATAATTGCCTCTTTAGTCTTTACACTATGCACCCATTTTAGTTCTGAAATGGTCTGTCTTACTTGAACATTCAACAAAGCATGCAGCGGTACGAGAAAAGATATAATTGGAACTCTGCATACGCCTAAAGTAAAAAGGGAGCGTATTTTAAACAGAGTTTGGCTTTTAACTTAAGCAATGTTAACTAATTTGCAAACCAAAAGGCTAATTCAAATAAATGGATCACTCTTTTTTACTAATTTTTTAAAGACAAAATACTTGTTCAATGGTAATTGTTACAGAAGGTCTGGTCCAAACCTTCAAGGACATGACAAATAAACAAAATCTCTACTTGAATGAATGAAAGTACTATATAAAGATAGAGTATGAACAATTCCGAGAAATGCCATATAGATATCTAATCCATTTAGCTATTCAATTTCATGTTGATGTGTACATGTTAAAAAATATTTGGTAAGACTCTATTAAAGAACCGTCTAACAACTTAAGCTCCAATTATTGTGAATATTAAATGTTTGCATAAAATCACTAAAAAAATAAAGGTATAGGTAAGACACAACATCAAAGTCTGCTAGCATCCATTAGAAGTAGTTGGTTTACCCCAGTATCAATTCTGTGACAGTGATAAATACTAGCCTTTTTTACCACATTAATTAACATCCAGGGATTTCATATTACAAAATGGTAACTACTGCTTTAAATCATTCATGTCTTGTGACAGAAAATGAATAAATAATTAGATGAAATTGCTCCTGCATTCAAACTGAACACCAAATAATAAATGCTGTCCCAACAACAAACATAAAGTGGTAAATCTTTTTTTCTTTTTCTTTTCTCTTTTGTTGATTTTGCTTTTGGCTAGCAGAGTTCTCCTACTGGCTAGTGTCTAATGACGGCAAGTAAGTGATTCTGACAGAGAAAAGGATTTAGGCACACACTACACAACTCTTTCCTTGCACTTCAGTTCTAGTAGCAATTTTTTCATCCTTGAGGAGTTTGACTTCACTAGGGGGGAATGAAAATGAAATGAATGTAGTTCACATAAGGTGAGACATGCTTGGAAAAAATGAAAAATCTGCTGCACTTTGAGACTTTGGTTTGCTCCAAAAAAAGAACCAAATTAAACTAGCTTTAAGTCTCACCTATCAAATGCTTTTGTTTTTGGCTTCCAAGTCAAGTATATTATGACAGGCATGATGACAACGATGAGGCATTGCTTTTTTGCATACTAAGAAGAGATCGATGGATCAAGAGGGACCACCCTTCTTCGGTGCAATAGACCAAACATGAGAGACATGTGTCAAGATTGTGGAATGGCCTACAATACTAGACGTGTCGTTCCCTTTTGTTCCCCTTGTCTGCTGGAACTGCAACCAAACCTATAGAAGCTGCTATAGCTACAAAACACAAAACCCAAATATAAAACAGCAAAATCCTTTAAAAAACATATCATCAAATAGACTCATGAAAATTAGAAAACCATAAATGTTCTATATTAGAAATGCAAAAGTGTTACAACCCACGGGTATTGGTAGCCATTGGCTAAGAATCAGTGGCTAATATTTGGAGCAATGTTTTAAATAACGGTTGCGGTCGTCGTGTTGTAATATTTACGTGCAATTTTCACGTCTACCTGAAAACTACTCTTTACCACTTTTATCCATGCAATTTGTTTCTAACACAATTACACAAAACCAAAGATCTTCTAAAAAAAACACAAAACCAAAGATGGACATAAAAACTGAGCTTTTTTAAAAGATATATTTACATACATATGAATCTAGGTATTGAATTCCTAATTAATTATTTACTTTCTTTATTCTTAATTATAAGATTTTTTTTTAAAAAATTTGTTCATTCTTTTTATAAGATCATTTTCTAATATTTAAATATATTAATTATTTTTTACATACTTTTATTTAATTATTATTTCTTCAAATCTTAATGAAAAACAATGAATAAAAAGAATAAAAAATAATTTTAAATAATAATATAAATAAATAATAAATTTAATACGATAATAATTTTTTATCACGTAAGTATGTTGATGATTACTTTACCTATTTAGTACCATAAGCATAGAATGCATAGTCTCTAAATACAAAAAGAGGAAGAAACAATTATATAAAATTCATCGTTGTGTACTTTAATCATTTGTCATCTGACAAGTTGCCGTTCCGCAATTATATCGGACATTACAGATCATGCTGAGATAAGAGTATCTAGTAAATAAAATTAGACATATAAACAAATAGGAAACGATGGAAAGTTGGTGGGTCAATGAGAAATTGATATTGCATGGAATGCATAACTTGTATTATTGCCATGTTTCCGAATCCCCGTAACTGCTTGATCAACGCCGGCAAGTGCAATTAATAAATAAACTGTGCAGAAAAGAAAAGAAATAACTATGAGGTTTGTTCGATCGAATTAAACACAGCAGATATGCAACTTGTACCGAAATTCTTAGTTTTTCCAAAGACTGGTAAACGAATTGTGGTGACTTGTAGGTTTGTCAATGGGGACATGGAGATAGCCTTGGAAAGTTTGGCAGAACTCGGCACCTCATCCTTCCGGGTGTTGCTCAAGTTCTATAATTATTTAATGCCGGCGTTTTAAAAAAGATTAAAATATATTTTCATGTTTATAAATATAAAAATATTTTAAAATTTATTTTATAAAATTTTAGTACATTTTGTTATTGGAAAATTAAAACGTGTTATTTTTAAGTTTAGAATAAGTTTCAAATATATGAACTTAAGTTTATTAGTTTATTACATCAGTTTAAATGTATACTCAATATAAAAAATATCATTTTGAATTTAATTTTTACCTATGTTTAAATAAAAAAGTTATACATTTTAATTTTATAAAGACGAAAAATGTATTAAAATTTTTGCAAAGAAGATTTTTAAACATTTATATATTTATGAAAACAAAAATCATATTTAACTTTAAATAATAAAAAATAAAAATTCATAATTTTTTACAGCTTAAAACCTTGTACTTTCTTTTAGAGTGGGGTAATAGGTCAAATCGAAACTTTCGGATAGGTCAGTGGCATTGACATTTCATCCATTTGAGAATTGAGACTAGACTTTGAAGAAACTTTTGAAATGAACTTGGAAATGATGACCAAAAGATGTTGTATTAATTCAGCTTGAAGTTTTTGACTTGGTTCATTCCCGAATAGCCTTTGATATGTTACATCGTAAAATACTTTGACATAATACTCCGAGAGTGAATAATATTATGCAAAAAATGCACATGGAGTGTCCGATTTCAGGAGTGATAAAAGAAATTTTGTGCTTTGAGTAGCCTAATAACTTTTGTGACTTGTCATTAGCATCGAAGCCCTGCACATGGAAACTACAGAAAAGGGGGCATCTTAAAGCTATATATCACAAATGGCAAAAATCATGTTGAAATGACCACGCCTTATATTGGAACTCTAATAAAAAAGCAAAAGAGAAGCCATAACTCCTTACGAAAGAGACGAGCAGATAAAGTTGACACATTCTGGCCGATGGCGTTAATTCAGATCGGTTTTATCTATCGGCACTTCTTAATATAATAATAAATGGAAAATATATCTACTTAGTATTAACCATTAACAAAGCACTTCTTCTCTACTAAATAACAGTTGATATATGTTGTATCACTTGTCTAAATAGTTGAGAATTCGAATCTTGATTGGTTTCTAGATATGAAATAAATTATATTTAAAAAAAAATATTCTAACAAAAATTAGTCATTATTTTCAACAAGACATAAAATTTAGTAAAATAATTTGATCTAATACAAAAATTACATAAATTTGCTTCTACTCAAGATTAATTTTAAATCTAGCATCAATCCATCACCATGAAACCCAAAATGCAAACATTTACTTAAAATCATGTTTATATTTCAATGTGATTTTGAATTCATAAACCCAAAATGTATTTATTGTATGTTTGGATATACTTAGTACTAATTGTGTGTTAATATTCAATACAGATAGTAGCTTCTCTTTTGACTCGAATAAAAATGAGTCTGATAATTATTCAAACACGCACTTATATATTAGTCTGTCCTTGAAATGATGTTCACTTTAAAAGCTCATAGGATTTTGTATATGAATTTCTTATAACTATCAGACAATCACTTTGAAAAAACTTTATAATTGCACATAAGTAAAATATATACACAATTTAAACCAATAAAAAAATTCAAGATATTACTATTTCATATTTAAGGAGTATATACGAAAAAAATCAAACACGTGTTTGATTTTGGCAAAGTGGATAAGTCACTAAGGTGATGGCGTACGTTAACATCTAAAAGTTCGCATGTGTCAGGTGCTAATATTCCAGTTACTATATCACTATTCACCAAAAGTTGCTGCAAATTAACAAGATCAACAAACATCGACAAGGGCTGTTATGCACCATTCATTTGCTACTTGTGTTTGATTAGTACTGTGGAGTACTGGTATTAATTAGTATTTCTGTGACTTTTTCATGCCTCAAAAAGTAGCTTCGCCACTAGTACAATCTACTGTACCTATTAAAGTTATTTTAGTCAACTTTCAAAATTAACCTCTCTTATCTTAGTAACGACATGTTATTTATGCATCTGCAGATAGGCAATACGAAAATATACACCATATAAACTTGTTGGTATTGATTGATTTCATCATGGCATTTATTAAGTTCTCAATCTTTTGCATGTTCATTCTTCTTTCTTCTACTATTTCTTAGCAAAAAAATATCAACCTCTTATATATTTTGGCGTTAAATAAAAGGCTAGGTATGTGTTTAAATGTGTTAATAGAATTGAATTTACATCAACATAATTTTATAAAATTGATTTTATGTAATAATTTTTATTTTGATAATAGATACTAAAAGTTTTTTTTTAAATGTTATTTAGATATTTTGAATCAAAATTGATTTTGAATAATTTTTTTATTGGCAATTGATTTTGAATGTATAATTACCAAAATAAAGTTTAATGTCTATATGTATATTTCTTTTCCATTATAATTCTTTTTTTTCACTTCATGTTAATTATTAAATTAAAAAAATATGTATATAATATTTTTACTTTTGAAATAAAAACCACAACCCTGATTAAAAAAACATTAAAATTAGATGAAAATATAATAAAAGTATTAAATTATCATAAGAATTAAACACAAAGTATCTAAATTAAAACATAATGTACTATGCAACATAACTTTGACATATTGGGATATAAACATGACGTAATTTAGAAAAGATATAACAAAAAATTCAAAATTAATTTCGAATAAAACAAAAGTGCATATTACGGTATATTTTTTGTTACCTACATTTTGAAAAGCACCCCACTTGTTACTTATGTGGTGGAAAGACATGGAAATTCACACTGCTATAATTAGAACCACAATACAAACATGCTGAAGTTCCATATTGCTTTAACTCGACCACAATTTTTTTTCTAATTAAAATTAATTTTATTTTAGATACCAAACACCTCAAATTTGAAACAAACCAAGTTTGATTTACTCAGTCTACCATGATTGCAAGGGCCTTTTGTGGTCCCGAAATAGCATCACAAGATCTACTGCTCCAACATTGATATGCTTCAGTTGCATCCTACAATGTCATGTCTAGCTAGCTGAAGAGTTAGAGGAGAAAAATCTATGTTGTCACATGATACAGTCCTCGAACCAAACATAAGCCTCTACCTCCTTTCAGAGTACTCAAGAGAAATTCAAAAAAGCCCTTTTTCACGAACATGCTTTTGCTAAAAAGTTAAAATGTGGGTACTTTTGTAGACCTCCATGACCATCACATTCTAAAACACAATGTTGCCCACTTCAAGAGCTTGATTTGCCATGTTGCCTCAATATTTAAAGTAAAATTTGAATATCACGAAATTTAATTGAAAAACACATAACTAATTGTGATTACTTAATAGTTCCTCTTAACATTTATCCATATTTGATTTCCATCAAACAAAATTGTAATAGTATTTGTTTCTCTTTGAAGCTAATACACACATAATCACTCGTACAATTCGAGTGAAAAATGTTTCATTCTATTGACCAATTCTGATATTTAAATGCTATGATGTATATTTATGCTGATTGCCATATTCCAATTGTCATTAACCGCTTTAATTTAATTGCCTCGCTAATTTAATTAAAGAAGTAAGATCGGCACATATAACACAGTACCTTATCCGAAAACCCTTCTGAATTAAGCTTCTATTTTATTTAATCTTTTTCTATCATTAAAGTACATACTATACTACATTACTATTACTACATACTACTTTTACATTTGAAAAAACGTCAACTTAATAGAGGCTTCTCTGCATCATACTCACTCTCTAAGCCACCTCCTTTTGCATAGCCTTCTTTCCCTTTGGCCCAAAGCACAAAGTAGAACCCAGTGAACATGAGGAACATACCCGCAAAGCTGCAACATAGTATTGTAGTGACGAATAAGATACTGTATTTGAGAATGTATATGATATGAAAAATCAATTCATAGCTACGAATATATATTACAAATAAAAAGGACCCGAGGAGTATCAAAGTACCTTCCAATATTAATGGTTTGTCCTAGAGTCACAACTGAGAAAAGGACAGAGCAGACTGTGCCAATAGGGCTGAACATGGAGACCAACACTGGGCCTCTCTTCTCAAGCGCCCAACCATTGACGCTCAAGCATATTCCACTCACTGCACCTGCCTGTACATTAGAATTTATGCCTTTAACATCCATTCATCCATGTCATAGAGAATATAAAAAAGTATTACATTAAACCCAAATTGAATCACTTTATACAAATCAAATGCTAAATTATTTGTGACTGTCAAAACAAATAAAAGCATATAATCAATTGGAAAATGAAATTACCAGAAGAGAATAAGCAATCATGTCTCCAACACTCACAATTGGCCAACCTGGTTTGAATTCGTGATCTTCAACTAATTGAACTGCGGCAGTCATGAACGTCCCAAAAAACGAAGTTATTGCACACAAAGACATCGGTGCAGGAAAATCTCCTAGAGTAAAGGCCTGCAAGAATTGCAATTTTTGTTAGTAGTAACATGTTTGGAAATATGATGAAAAATAAGAAATCACGTATGGGATGTAGAAGTTATAACTATTAACGTTTTAGTAAATGTGGAAAATCACGTCTGAGACGTGAAATCCAACACACTGACAAATTCAATGCAACCTGTATGTATCTCTTTTCTTTAATATTTCGTTTTTAAGTTACCTGTAGGATAATGTTGCTTGACAATATGAGGATTGCAGCCAAGAGATAGAGACAACCGATTATCTTGTGTCTGTCAAACGTTACATTTGGTGATAGAGATAATAAATGAATTGTTCCCTCTTTAGCGGAAGTAGGTGTTGTAGAGATGCTTTGCAGTATGCTCATTGCAAAAGCCCCTAAGACACAAAGCAATGTGCCAATGATTTTCACTCTACTATATGTGCAGTTCAAGTTGACTTTTTCCAACCTGCCTAACATTGAAATTTTCATTAATTAGCCTGGAAATCATACAAATAATAATAATAATAATAATAATAATAATAATAATAATAATAATAATAATAATAATAATAATAATAATATACTGATAGGATGGGCATTGGGCCCAAAATTAAATTGTCCAAGGACTATATTCAGGGGCAGACTCACGATTTGACAATCAGGGAGGCTAACTACGAAAACTAAAATTTATCCCAGAAATATATTAACTAGCATCAAATTCATATTGTGTATTTATAATTATGTGTTTTTTAAATTCATTTAAAAACATATAATAGAGAATATATTTACATAAAAGATAAATTAAATATTTTTGTAAAAGACCCAAAATTATAAATGACAATCATCAATTTTACATGTCATCAGGAACCCTAATGAATTAACAGTACAACTTGGTTATGTTAAACATTTTTTTTTAAAAAAAAACTTCGTATGTTAAAAAATCATTTAAATTATGTGTTTTTTTAATTCATTTAAAAACATATAATAGAAAATATATTTACATAAAAGATAAATTAAATATTTTTGTAAAGGATCCAAAATTATAAATGACCGTCACCAATTTTACATGCCATCAGGAACCCGAATGAATTAATAGTACAAATTGGTTATGTTAAACATTTTTTTTACAAAAATCTTACGTTAAAAAATATTTAAATTAGAAAAAAAAATATGTTGTTCACTAAATTATCTTTGACAACAATAGAAGTCAACATTGAAGAATAATTTGCTTTCAAATAAAGTTAAAAAATAGAAGACGGAAATATTGTATGATGACAAAGGATAATAATTACAACTCTATGATAGACCTTTGACACTACTTGATATATAATATGTTTTTCTAGGTTTACATAACACACGTTTATGGACTCTTGCACTTGAGACAAGAAAGCATGTTGGAACCTCTCAAACATTAAAAGAAGAATAAAGAGGAGACGATAAAAAGAAATAGAATATAAAATGGTGATAATTGGAAGATGGAATATTTGTTTACTTGTTTCAAAATTTAATTTATCAAGCCTTGTATAATGTTTGTAATCCTTTAATTCTCAAGTCAATATAAAGGAAATGCTAATAAAGTTATTTCACTACAAACAAATTATTTATAACTTTTAAAATAATAATAACATATTAACTATTAGAAAGAAAATTATAAGATACTCAAATATTTTTCTACATCAAGAAAAAAATTCAATTATCTCTACAATAAATACTACAAGACAATAAATAAGATTTAAATGACTTTTTTTTATATAGTTTAGTTGTTTAAATAATTTGCGTGAGTACTCTCCTGTAAATTCTTTGATACTATTTTTTATTTTTACATATAAAACAATGATATTATTAACATAATTAAATCTCTATTGTTTACATCACTGTTTTAAATATCGGGCCGACCCGGCCGGTCCGACCGTGAACCGGGGATTGGAGCGGGTCGAGTGTAACATTGGATCGACTGTGCTTTCAGACCGGATTCACTCGGACAACCCGGCCGGGTTATAGTCGACCCGCACAACCCGTCAACCCGGACCGGATTGTTATTTGAAAAAAAAAATGCTGCAAACACTATTTTTCTCCGCCGTCACTTTCGTCTTCTTCGTCCGCGCCACTTCCGTCTTCTCCTTCCGTGCCGAGCAGTTGTGTCGCGTTGCTCATGGGTGGAGGTAATAGGTTTTTTTGTTTCAGCAGGGGTAGGAGAGGTAACGGGTTTTAGGTAGGGGGTGGGTGGGAAACAGTGGGTTTTGTGTGCTTTTTGGGGTGGGGTGGGGGAGGGAAGGGAGGGGGGTGCGGGGGTCGCTGTAACTTGTAAGTGGTGGGGGGCGACGGGTTTTTGGCCGGGAGAGGTGGCTGCAATTTTTTATTTAGTTATTGGGTTGGGGGAAGGGATTGGGAGATGGGGGTGATGTTAACGAGGGACTGAGGGATATTGTTTTGGCTTTTACAGCCACTGCTACGTTAATGCATATGCCTATAAGCTATATGTTTTAGACCTCGTTATCTCCCCTTTTCAACTTTTTTTCCTCACATTAAATATCCATGTTGATATCATTAATGAAATGGTAGAAACATAATAAATTAATCAATATTAAATTTGTAAGATAATATTATTATTAACGTATAATATTTAAAAATTAATTTGATAATAAATTAAAAAAGTATTAATTTGTTATTAGATTATCTACAAAATCAATCTATCTTACATTTTAATTTTTACATTTTCAAATTAAATTTAAATTTTTTACACAATCAATCTTTCTAATTTTTTGTCATAGATTCTTTAAATTTGGATAATGATGTTGATGAAACTATTTATTTATGTTTGTGATCTTTCTTACTAGTTTATTTGAACTTGGATAATAATATTCTTTTAACATTTTGGTATCTGATAAATTATGTTATGAAATTATATTAATTTGTGATTTTTTATAAATATTTTAAGATATGTATAAAATTTTTATATTTTTTTATTATAAATCGAGTCATGCGGGTCAATTACTGACCCACCGGTTCGACCAGTGACCCAGTGACCCAGTGCCCTGACCGGGTCAGTCACCGGGTGGGTTTTTAAAACACTGGTTTACATAATTAAACCACTAATAAAAACAATAATTATATATACATAATAAAAATATATCAAAAAATGAAGGGGGGCCTTTGAACTATACGTCCATCCTCCCTTGACTATATTGGTTGGAGTGAAATATATAATTTATAAATTATAGTTTTTATTTTATTATGTTAGAATTATATGATGTTGACACTAGTCAGTATTCATTGATTGATATTTCTTACGACTATAAATGTACTCATCTTACTTGTTATCATCAACAAATGAAATTAGAATTTTATGTTTGTGTCTTTTAGCTCTCGAATTAAGGAACATTATCATCTTGATGCCTAACACTATATATACAAAATCTTACACCTATGACCTATCCTCTGCAATAAAATAAACCCTTTATCCCCTAGTGTTAAGATAAATATGGAAATTATCAAGCTCGTGTAAAAATACATATATTACCGAAAAATCCATGCGATGATGAAGATAAGACCTGGTGCAAGGTTTGGCATGGCTGTTCCCATTGTTGGAGAGGTTAGATTGATTCCTTTAAGGAATAGAGACTGGAACAATGTTACCCTGCATACCATGATACCAACTATATATCAAGAGAGAGAAAAGTTAAACTGATTAAGCAAAAGAAAGGAAAAGTAGAAGAATAAAAAACATTATAGAGCCCATTGGACAAGATAATTAGAAAATGTAGTGACAAGTTGATTAGAAGTTGTTGCAAGACTTATTTTTGTTATACCTCTTGGATTCGGATTTGTCATTGTTGTTAAATTCAACACGCTAATGAATCTATGAGCCACTAGTTCTACACAATAAAAATTGATGTATTTTTACTCTCAAATTCCTTAAAATAGCACCTACCTTTGATTATAAAGAGAAAAGGATAAAGATAGCGTTCCTTTAATAGGGTGTTTAGCACAAAGTACGGTGTTTGCACTTCATAGTTGAAAAATAAGGACAATTTCGGTTCCCAACACAAGCAAGATTGTGCTCAGAGAGATTCTAGGGATCAGATATTCCCTAAAACCCATGATAATGTATCCCCTTCAACAATTCCCTGAATTTAACCTTCAACATTTGCAGTGCCCTTAAACTCCTTCCCATAACTGGGATTCAAAAACCCAGGATGCTCTATGAAACATTGAAACTTATTTGGTGGATTACCAGAGGGTGATATTCAAAACCACTTCCATGCCCGAATTTTAAAAAATGGAAATTAATTAAAACAATGTATACTTTAAACCCAAAAGAATTAAACAAAAAAGGGACCTGAAAATAGGTATTGAATCCATCTAATTCCATGATCCATCGTCCACTATTGTTTTCAAAATTTTGAAAGGACAAAATGGGAAAGAAAATAGATTGAAACCAATGCGTATCAGAAGAATCTCAGAAAATCCACTAAACCAAATTCAAGAGCATATAATAAAACATGGGGGACAAAAACCAAACTCGTGAAGGAAATTGAGAAGTTACCAATAAGATTTACCTACCCTCCTAATGAAAGCGAGAGAAGCTGTATAAGCAACTTGAAGCTAACTCTCCTTGGCCATTTACACCTGCATAATTAAGATACATATACCAGCATGAAATTCATCATTAATTAACAATTCAATTGATCCAATACCAAAAACCGATTAAAAATATAGAGAGATGAACCTTTCATAATAGAAGGCAAGGGGTAGGAGAATAAGGAAGGTAACAAAGGAAGTAAAAATGACAAGGGTAAGAGATTCGACGCCCAAAGACATAAGATAACTAAGCAACACAGCATTCCCTGCGTAAACAAATTGCACCCCTATCAATCCTCCAATTATTGCAATATCTTCCAACATTCCTCCATTCATCATTGTCATAATTCTCTTCCCTACAAATCAAATCAAAATGCTTCTGTTGTCAAGAGAGGACATATGTGGATGGCGCCCTATCCTCTCTTCATTCTCTTGTGCCCTTTTGTTTGCGTCCCTTAACTTCATTTATTGCATTTGTGGGTTACAGACAACAAAAATAATTAACTGCAGAAATTAATGTTGTAATTATTTATTTGATTTGACAGTCAAAATATTTATTTGATTTGACTATTAGAGGTAATCGCTCTGCATATGAAAACAGAAACCCTGGTTAGAACTGAGCTACCCCTGATCACGTTTTATCTACCAGTTTTCTTCGCTTGTCGGTTCTTCTTCTTCTTCTTCGATCTTCTTTTGACACAAACTTTTTGTTGATCCCTATGATCAGATATTGGCTGCGTGCATGCTTACCTACCTTTCTCTTTTTTGTAATGTTCATTTTTCCCAGATATAAATAGTGGGAGTTGGTTAACGTTCAAATGTTTTTGGCTAAATCTAAATCTAGATTTTTTTTTCCCCTCGGTAGAGGAGGATTATCCGATCCGTTCCTTTTTTTCTTACAAATAATTTTAACTGGTATTCTAATATGTTATTCCACAATAATCGTTTATATTCTTATCATTTTGGTTGAGCTTCTTTCTTTTTTTAGTTCCATTTTGGATAAGCTAAGTGCATGCACATGTTAATAATTAATGCTATTATACTCCTTAATCCTTAATTTATAAGTATTTTATTACTTTATTTTAATTATATAATTATTTTTATTTTAAAAAGACATCTTTTTTATTATCTCTTAATAAATTTTTCCTATTATTTTTGTTAAACTCGTATCATTTATTTTTCTCTTTAAATCCAAGATAGAAATAAAATGGTTCTGCCGCTGTAAAGTATAATAATGTAATATTTAATAAAATAATAAATTATTGGTCTATACAGCACTTTTCTTTATTCAATTATATAACACTCTTTTTACAGAAGTTTATATAACACTTAAAACACA
>PYAF01004847.1:1284120-1312337 GCA_007407185.1 Glycine tomentella | reverse complement strand
TGGGATAGTCCTCCTATACCTGAAAGTGAGGCAACATGTGCCTTGTTCTACTCCATATCATCAACTCAGGTATTGCTGTGTATCATAAAAGTAATGAAAAGTTGCCGCTAGTGGAGATTTGACTATATTATCAAAGATTGTTAGTTCTGTAATTATATCATGGTGAAGTTCAGCATGATCATTCTTAGTGAAAAGTGAGATGTTTATTCTTGGGCTTTTTCTCTGACTGGATTTTATTGCTATTATTTGCTTAACTTTCCTCTTTTCTTCTCTGTTCAGTTTTCATGTTAGCACCTTAGATCTGTTTGCTTTGGCATAATTTGCAGCCTGGCTTAGCAGGGATCAACTTGGGAAAATTTCTCATCAAACGGGTCGTAACACAGGTGAAAAGAGAGATGCCACATATTTCTGTAAGTATTTTATCAATTATGTGGAGATTCATGGAATTCGTGAATGCACAATATTTAATTAACATAATTCTATCTTAAGACTCAAAAAATAATTCTATCTTATGTTTTTTTTCTAACATCAGTTTCATACCTTTCCAAAAAAAAAAGTTTCATACTTTTTATTTCTGTGGTTTTGGTATGAATGGTATTGTCCACAACAAAATATGTTGCCTTCCCTTTAATCTTCATGTTTGATGGGGAGATTTTCCAAGTATATTAGTACAACCTCATGGTTTCATTCTTTAAATGCCATGGTTTAAACTTTTTCCCTCCTCTCAAAGATGCAGATTTCTGGAATCATTGTTCTACAAAGATTGTTATAGAACTAAAGGCACATGGCAATTTGCCAAATAGACTAGTCTCTCAAATTAATATATCTTCCTTCCATCATTCTAGAACAATCTAAAAGTAATATGCTTTATCCCATTAATTATTGGACATTGATGTTATCAAAATTTCTTGATAAATGTCATATTTCCTAGAATACTGCTATATCTAATGTATTAAATTTTACTTGTGTCCACTTACATCTAACATTAGTGGTCAATTTTTGGCTGTAGACCTTTGCAACCCTCAGTCCCATCCCAGGATTCATGTCATGGCTTTTATCCAAGTTAGCATCTCAAAGACTGCTTGCTGAAGGAGACAATTTGTCACAACCACAAGCAGAGGGATCCAGTTCCACTTTCTATGAGAATATACTTAAGCCCAAGGAAGAAGAAGCACTTATGAGTTTACCTAAGTAAGATACATAGAGTTGTCTTCATATTTTATGTTATAATATTCTTGGATATTTTTTGGCAACGTCATTAGTTACTTATACCACAATTTCATATCATCATCAAGTGAACTATCCTAATAGCTGCATTACATTTTTTTTCCTTTTTTTTCTCTCCTTTAATTGTGAGCCAAATTGGTTCCCTATGTATTGTTTTGTTTTTTGAAATTTTATGCATTATGCATAGTTGTTAAGTTTAGAAATGCATGATTCAAGATTCAGCTTGCATGATTAAATATAGTATGCTTCGGCAAGTTCACAATTTGCATCATGCTATGAATCACAATTCACAAATGACTTTGAATCATGTGATGCATATGCGAATTGGTGCGATTCCATAATATTGATACGAACTGCAACATTCAGTGGTTCAGTTTTTTTTCCTCTTCTTTTTTGCCTTTCTTTTTCCATTTTTTTATCAAAGAAATTGAAAGTTAGATTAACTTAAATTGTTAATTGAAAAGAAACTGAAGGAGTCCCACTAAATGAACCCTATGCACTGTCACTCACTATAAACACTGCTGTTTCACTGCTTTGTTTTTATTTTTTTAGAAACAACGCTTTACATAATCACTCGCTCACACCATATACTTCTTATTTGGATATATCGTTGCTCTGTTTTTTGTTCTTCTGAAACACAAATTTCATACAGTCATTTTATATGGCTTCAAAGGCAAGAATGGGGAAGAAGGATGTTACTTGAGACCATTTTTTTATTTTTAAATTTATTAGCTTTTATATAAGTTGATGACAAGGCTCGATTATGATTTTTTTTGGGAGACTTATGTTTTTTTTTTTTTTTTAATTCCTATTTGAAAATTATTACATTGAATGCTATATATATGTGTGTGTGTGTGTGTGTGTGTGTGTGTGTATATGATATGTTTCCACCTATTTTTTGTTGTCTTTCATTTTTATGTTTTGGTGCGATTTATGACTAAAAAATTAGCTTAATGATTCACAATTTGATTCATGATTTGTAACCTTGATTCTAAGGATTTTATATAATGAAAATATGCCCAATTCCAACTCATTCAATAGTCACCAAATGTTATCCTTTTCATGATCCTTGGTTTTCATTAAAAAGAATCATATTTTAACACTCAAATTTCTTTCCCAACTTGCCATGGCTATTAGTGAACACAAATAATGTGACTAATACAAATATGAGATGCAGGGATATTGCTACAGGAGAAAATGGAATGGATGTGATGTTCAACTTGCTTACTACTACATCCTATAAGTGGATCCATTCACCAGAACTTCTGGCAGCATTAAAATCCCCTTTGATGCGTTTATGTGCCAGGTATTGCAATATTGGAAACAAATTATGTGAAATAAAACAAAGCCATGTTAGAAATGACTTTGAAGGATTGCTTTTTTGAGATAGGCAGCTTGCTATACGGCAGCTTGCTATACGGCAGCTTGCTATACGTATAATTTATAAGTCATAGTAAGATAATCAGAAAACTTTTGGGATTCTTTTGGTATCACAGGTACCTTTTGCAAGAGAAGAAAAGAGGAAAAGCTTTGGACTCTGTAGCAAATTTTCACTTGCAAAATGGAGCGGTATGTCTTGCAACCATAATTTACAGCCAATAAATTTCATTGTTATTGGTAATGGTATTTCATTCTGAAACCAGTAGTTTCCTTATAGTGCATTATACTCTGCAATATGCTTTTCCTTGGATGGCTTTCTTACTGAAGACATTGTATGGGGTTATTTTCTCGAAATTTATTTCTCTATAAATATGAAAAAAATGGGTGCTTTGATGTAGGAAATCTATGTCCTAACCACAGATGACCTTCAGTTGTAATTTGAGTAAATTGGTGTGAATAACTTTTTGCTTCTCAATATGGAACAGATGGTTGAAAGAATAAACTGGATGGCAGATCATTCAGATAAAGGTCTTTCTCAAAGTGGAGGGATCATGGTGAACTATGTGTATAGGTAATCCGTAATTGTCCTCTGGATGTTGTTATGTTCATGCCAAAGTATATTCACAGTTATATTTATGGTGTCAATTTACTCTGTGCCTTTTTGGTCGTTCAGATAAATCTTATTTGCTTAGATGAAAAGTTCCTCTTACCATTTTTGTTCTGGTAGTGAAGTTAGGAAATCTTACCAATGAAAGGAGCAATGGCTGTACTTGTCATTTCATGCTTTTGTGGGTTACTTGTGTTAGTAATACCTCTGTATGAATGGACTAGATCAATTTTAAATTTCAGTTCACTTGATCAAATTTGAAGTATATGCTGCTGATGACACCTAATTACAGGTTGGATCACATAGAAGAATATGCCCATTCTTACTTCAGCAATGCTGAAATCCATACCTCAAGTAATCTCCATCACTGGGTTGATGTAACAATAACAGATACTGCTTAGTGTCAATTCAAATCTGATAGAAGATAAACTTCAACGTGTTTTCAAAAATATCATATGTGCATGTGGTTTGGAGACAAAGCTCCTTGGCAGCGGACAACCTTATTACTACTGAACCCTGCCTTTCTTTGTCTTGACCTCTTTGCTATCATTTTGCAGCCATATAGTGACAAGTAATTGTGAAGTCTGCTTGGTTGGAGGATAATGGAAGATTTTATCATAAAAATAGGAGTATAGGACCATCGATCCAAGTCTAAAACAGAGGAAGCTTTTGTGTCCATTGAACAGAAAGCAACTGATTGTATCGCTATCCAAGAATGCCCTATAAATAGGTGCATAGGAGAAAAGTTATAATGAATAGTCCATGCTTGGTGAGCCTCAAGCTATACAATGTAATGTAATATTTGTTCTTACAATACTGACAACAAACCCTATATCTTATTCTTAGTGAAGAAGGTCCTACTGCTTCTGAAATTTAGTTGTGTTGATTGGAGATCATGAAGTGTAAACCGTAAACTACCAAATAGAAAATTGTTCCTTGAACATTGTTGATTGATGGCAATGCTTGTTGCTTGTTTCACCGTTGGACAGTGTTTTCACTTTCAGTGTAAAGAAAATTGATTACACACAAATTGGTCTAAGCTGTCTTCAGAACCAAGCCTTGAAAACATTACCACTATAATTTTGGTGCTCCAAGTATCCCAAAATTATCATGGAGGGTTTAACAATATATTATGTTCATTATCAATTTGTAACACGAACTTATCCCAGCCATTTTATGATCTAACTGTTTTTTTTTTTTTTTTCAATCATAACCATGCCAATACTGGAGTATAAAATTGGTCGAAAACCATGTAGACGAGTTCTTTCCTGTACATATAAATAAGTACATTGCCCTAGCTCCTGTTCGAGCAGAGGGAATGAAGGGCTAATGCATTGTCGCAAGACTATTCACTTCTCGGTTTCAACATGACTGGTTTCTAAGACATATTCCGTCATGAGCCTCGTGTTAGATTCAGTGACCATCTACAAGACAATAAGGGCAGAATTATAAATATTGTTGAATTACAGAGGAAGTTGAATAAATTTCAGTAGGAACAACATCCTGAATATATATAATAAAACGTTACTGAATTACAGACCTTAAAAGCTAGACGCTTCATGTTGCCCATTCAAAATCATTTTTGCAGTATGCTGATCGCACCTATAATTATACATCGTTGCACTTAATCTGAACTTGTTTACAGGTGATGGAAAATCAAATAATAAAAAATAATCTAATTACCTCCATTATTCGTGGGGCTATTCATGTACATGCCAGAACCACACAAAAGAAGTTGCAAAGTTAGATATAAGTAATTAGATACCAGTTGAGGATTTGGGAAGCTTGATAACAGTCGTTACCTAAATTCTTATATATGTCTTGATGATTCTCACATGGTGGCACAGAACTTGTCACCATCATTCAACGAGTGTCTACTCAAGAATTCCATCAGCTCCTCATATGCTTCATGATTGTAGCTCTGCTCAAGGAAACATTTATTTGACAGATGATATTGTTAGAAAAAAGAGCGTTAATTAATAAAAAACAATTATTTGACAAATGATATTGTTAGAAAAAAAAGTGTTTTATGCCGATAACCTGAATTAATTTGAACAACCGTGCATCAAATTAAATCCAAAAAGACATTATTATTATTATTATTATTATTGTTATTATTTAGCCTTGGATCACAATGACAATTTTGGAGGTTTAAATCTCCCTAATACCACCAATATTAAAAGAGTGAGAAAAATGAAAAAGGGAGAAGATTTTGGTCTCCTCATTTTACTAGTTCCAAGCTTTTTAATTAGAAAAGGAAAATTCATAAAATTCCTTTCCTCGACCAAATACTATGTTAAGATGATTTTTTAAAATTTTTTTTATCACTCTGAATTGAAATTGGTGTCTGTGATGGGTAAGTTAGTGATGAATGAGAAATTATATCTTAAACAAAACCCTCTATTTTGAGGAAACTTGTTTTTTTGGTTCTCACTAATAAGAGCTTAACTAATAGTGTGTTTGAATTATTCATAAGAAATTATTACTTTTTCATGATGAAGGCAAGCTAACAAATAGTTGTTTCTACTTTTTTGTGGTAGCACTTGATTTTGAGAAGTAGACTTGATTCTTGGTGTTATCCCAACACACTATAAAAAAGTGTAGATATATCTTAGGATCTCAAAAAATACTTCCATTTTTTTATGGTACCTCACGGTTTGAAAGATTTAATGAATAACATACGAGGTGACATGTTTATATACATGTGTCATTAATTAGTAAACGGTAATATAATTTACTTTTAAGATTTTTAAAATTTAGAAATGTTAAAATCAACGAAAATTTTTAAAGACTAAAAAAGTGAAAATTAAAGAGATGCTACATTTGTAAAGATTAAAAATATATTAAACCCTGTTTTTGTTTATAAAAAAAGGACTATGAATTAGTACAAATCACAACCAAATTCATCCAATAATAAAGGGATTGTTAATAAGAAAGGTTCAAAGAGTGAGTTGAGTGAATGTACAATTGATTATATTGACTGTGAAGGCTTTTTCTCAAAAAGTTTGAAGCATTCAAAGACTATATTTTCTTGTAGATAGTGTAAAATTTTATGACTTTTTCCGTTAAAAATAAAGAATAGTAATGGTCAGTGAATTGATGCTAAAGTAATTAGAATGAATACAAGCGAGCACATAATTAAACAAATGGCACGAAAGGCAATAGGAAGGAGTGGAACAACTGAAAAAGCAAAAGGAGAAGGAACCTCAAGTTGAGCAGCAACAATCTTCACTGCAACGAAGGTGAAGAAATTGTGGAGGTTCAGCAGCCTTTTGCTTCTGCTGATGCTTCTCCAAATCCTACATCCCGCCCAGTATAACACAACACAATACATATATATCACTCCTAATTTGGTATACAATCAAATACGTATCACAAAAAATTAATGTATTAGTAAGAAATTTAGTAACTTGGAAATTATTTTTTTCATCAGTAATACCCACATGACAATTTTTTTAACATTACATATAAATAATGTCATCATTAATGTTAATTTTTTGGTCATAACAAGGGAGTAGTGGTGAATTCGAATTCCTCTTACAAATAAAATTTAATAAATTAATAACTAAAATATATCAATAAAAAAAATACCAGGTACAAATATCTTGCTGCAGAAAATGCGGTTCTGAAGAGTCAAAAAAACCTTCTTATTGTGAATAATTGCATAAAATGCGATTGATTGGGATTGTGATTGCCTTGAGATGGGTTAAAATATCTTAATATATCGATCATAACTATGATTATGGATCATTATTTAAAATCATGATGAAGCTTTTCCTTCTTCGTTTCTTCCAAAATGGCACGTTCTCGACAAACACACATATATACGTGTTTCGCTCTCAATTAATTTTTCGATCTTCTTTTCACATCGTTAAAATTAAGCCCAGAAATCAGAATACAAGAGAGTCAATCGTTATTTTCCTAGGACTTTGGTAATAGCCAGTAAAATTTTCACACACACACACACAAAAAAAAAAAAAAAAACAACAACAACAACAATAGAATCTCTTTTTATATTTGGTCCTGCCGATCTGTTTATGAACTATTGTTAATGATTCTCAACTAATCATCCTGTGCCTAGGATCCTATGCTAGTCATGTAACTAACATGTTACCTATTTACTGCTTATATTTAAATATATTTCATTACTTATTTCCACAATACATGATTCCTTTTCCTTGCAAACACATTCTCTGCAGGTGTGCGGTTAATAGGATATTGTGTTGAGGGCTCCTTATTTTTGGTTTATGAGTACATTGAGAACGGCAATTTAAGTCAACATTTACGAGGCTCAGGTTCTTTTTTCTTAATTTATTTACAAATACTTGATCCGTTAACATTTTGATGGCTCCTTAGAATGATGGCACCATTTTGATTTCAAGGCTCGGAATATATTTTCTTTCTAGGAAGGGAACCGTTAACATGGACAGCTAGAGTTCAAATTGCCCTTGATGTAGCAAGAGGACTGGAATATATCCATGAGCACACAGTTCCTGTCTACATCCATAGAGATATTAAATCAGCAAACATTTTGATTGACAAAAACTTCCGTGCAAAGGTTTGTGAATGCATTTCCAGATTTTACATCCATAAAAAAGTTGAATTCTGTCATGTTGAGTCCAACATTTTACCACAGGTTGCAGATTTTGGTCTCACAAAATTGACTGAATATGGTAGTTCTTCAATACATACGCGTCTTGTGGGTACATTTGGTTATATGCCTCCAGAGTACGGAACTATTTATCCTTTTCTTTTCTACAACTTTTAAGCTATGTATCAGTAGCATCTATAGTTATCTTCTGTTTCTTTCATTTCATATTCTTCTGTGCATCTGAATTTGATAATATACTAGGGGGAACTTCAATCTGTAGAGCAGTTTAACTTCACTAACTCTACATGCTATTATTTTTACTATTTTCTAGGTTGATCTACATATTTTAAAGCACAATTTTTTTAACAATTACATTACTTCTCTGTATTACTTTGGATCTCCAATTTTTGGACTGATTTCTAACGTAATATATTTTGAGGTTCAAGAACAGCATGATCATTTTGACCAAGTGTAGCATTTTTGTATAGATATGCACAATACGGTGATGTGTCCTCCAAAATAGATGTATATGCTTTTGGAGTTGTTCTCTATGAACTCATATCAGGCAAGGAAGTTATTGTCAAGATAAACGAACCTGAAAATGAATCAAAAGGACTAGTTTGCCTTGGTTGTTTCTCTTGGCCCCTCTTAGCTAACAATAGTTGTAACTCATCACTTATTAGTTCTTTACTCTATTTTAGCTGGCCTTATGAAATGCAGTTTGAAGAAGTTCTTGGTCTGCCAGAGTTTGTAAACTCTAGAACCATTATGCTTTAGGAACCTTTTCTGCAGACCACTCCACATCTCAGCTGCAGAGTGGTCATTGATGATGCTAGCTGCAATCTCCTTTGAGACTGAGTTAAAAATCCAAGAAATGACAAAGTTATTACAACGAACCTAAGAAGCCAGTAGCCGAGGGTCAGATCCGTCGGACTTGGACAAAGAACCATCAACAAACACAACTTTGTTCTTGTAAGAGTGCGATTAACATCGCACGGGACCACAAAATGTAGTTTTCACCGGTTAGTGTTTGAGTCACAAGAACAATGTTGGAGTCATCAGAATGATGTAGAAAATAAGGATTGAGTAAATCGTCACTTGAAGAACCCATATGGGTGTTATTGGCATGAATAGCCATGAAGAATCAGAGAATTGAGCGTGGAAGAATTAGGATTTTTCTTCTGATACCATATTACGATAGACAGAGAGAAAAGAGAAAGGAGAAAAGTATTTCTGAATAATACTCAGTGCCTCCAAATAAAATGAAAACAAAGAGTTTAAATAATACAAAACTAGACCTAAACTAAGGGAAATAATAGAATACTAACAGAATTAGTTAAAGAATAGCTACAACAGATTACAGATTCTAATATAAATATCAAACCCATTGCCAGACCTATTCGCGTGGGTAGCCAAGAAATCAGGGTCCATAAATCACCCAACACATCAAACCTTCTTACCAATGTCCTTCTGGATGTGCCTCTGATCCAAATGAGCAGAGTCACGGACCTTCTGCCTCTCTTCCTTGTGTAGAATATTTGTTTCCAATTGCCTCTTTGATATCTGTAGAAGATTTAAACATCGAATATTCCTAAATTACAGCTTAACTAGGTAGGTAACATAAACCAAACCCTGCAAATTAACTTTACCCATCTTCTTGAGGGACTAGTTGGTGGCTAGGTTTCTGATATTTTCTTTGCCCATTTCTTGTAGGCATTTGTTTCGTTTAGCTCTCCTACAGACATGGAGAAAGGAGGAAAATAAGCATAATAAATTGTCGAACAACACAAGAATTTTTTTTGCCTATATTAATATGCTGAATCTCCTTAAATGAAAAACAACTGAATGGACTCCCCCATTATCTTATGGACGAGATCTATACCACACATTCAAAATTCTCTATCTCTTTTTTAACAGTGAAACCTGCAAGTAGATCAAATGTCTGATTAAAATTTGGAGTTAAAATAGCTAGTAAATTCTTACCAGCAGCTAAAGCTTCAATGCTTCAACAAGAATATCCTTGAATCAGTGTGGGCCAAGTTTAGGATCTGAACAAAAGCACTGAACAGAATAGTCTACAAAGTCAAGTTACTCCAGATATCAAGCCGAAAACTTTTACCCAACAAAAGGTTCTTCCTCATCACAATGTTTTTACCTGTTCATATTACCCTAGCACTTCTTGTACAGATCAATCAAATCATTTTTCTGTGTCAGATCCCCTATAGTTTGCTTCAAACTCCTCAACATTGGCTTCTGGGACTTATTAGTGTATATTACAAAGCTACACAAATGAAAACATGTATACCACAATGCAAAGTTTAATAAATTTCACATAAAAATGAATGATTGTTGAAAATAGCTTGTTATTGAGAAACAAAAACGCACATTTCCGTCACAGTATTGTATTTTGTATAGTAATCATCGAGAAATTCCATTTTGTGTGTTCAAAGTGTATTTCCCAATTTAGATATACCAAAAAGAAGCCCAAATAACACATACGAATGGACTCATAGTCAGTGACATTTACCTTTGATGTTGCCCAAAGCCATAGACTAATGAAGAAAGGCAGTAGTAAGCAGTTGAAGTTCAACAATGAAGCCCAAAATCCCTTATTAGGAGGTTCCACTGCTCACCCAGCCAAAACTTTGAAAACCACTACTACAAACCCATCTCCCTTTCAACCCCTCCTAGCACCCCCTCAAGTAGAAAATACCCAAACATAGGTCACTTTAACTTTCACTTAGAGAAGATAAATATTGAAAACTATATGCCTGGATGCTAAAAACTATTTTTCTGCAAGAATAGGAATATCTTGCATATCACATCATAGCCTATGGCCGAGTCTATTCAAAGCTGAATTCTGTATTGAACCTTCACCACCACATTAGGCTCATGCTTATACATTTACAAACACCTATAACTTGTAAATCTTAGGTTCTGATCCAGCTGCAGCCAGGTTTCTTTGTTGTTCCAAATTCTCTCATCATCTCTCTCAGATTAGCTGCTTCTTCCCACTGGCCTGCTGCTGCACAGATATTTGATAAAAGCACATAAACTGATGGGTTGTTATGGTCTCTTTCCAGGATAAGTCTAGCAACTGTTCTTCCAAGTCCTAAATTTCCATGAGCTGCACAAGCACTGAACAATGACCAGCATATATTGGAATGTGCTCCAAAGTATCCACTTTTAATCACTCTCTCTGCCTCATTAAGGTATCCACTACGACCCAACAAATCAACTATGCAAGAAAAATGATCCACATTTGGCACAAATCCATAAACTTTCACCATTGTATCAAAAATACGGATACCATCTTTGACCAAACCTGCATGGCTGCAAGCAGAAAGAACTGAAGTAAAGGTAGCTTGGTCTGGTTTGATTCCAGGTGAGGTTTGCATTGCCTCGAAACAGCACACGGCTTCTTCGCCTCGTCCATGTTGTGCATATGCAGATATTATAGCATTCCAAGAGATTGTATCTCTTTCCACCATTGCATCAAATACTCTCAAAGCCTTGTCTAAAGATCCACATTTGGCATACATCGTGACCAGGGAATTACCCAAAGAAACTTCTGAAGAAAAACCATGTCTTAGAATGTAACCATGAACCTGTTTCCCATGACTCATGGCTGACATCCTAGAACAAATACTCAAAACAAGACTGAGGGAATACGCATTTGGCTTGACTTGTGTACTAAGTAATGCAGAGAACTGCTCTAACCCTTGCAATGAGTGTCCATTCATCAAAAACCCAGATATGATACTGTTCCAAGATATCAAACTTTTATAGGGGACACCAGAGAAGATTTGAAATGCACGCTTTATATTCCCATGTCTGCAGTATGCAGAAACTAGCGCATTCAAAACTTCAATTTTCACAAGCCCACTTTTGCACAATAGAGAGTGGATCATCTCCACAACTTGCAAAGAATCTGTAGCAACCAGAAAACTTCCATAGGTAAACTCATCTGGTTCAATTCCTTCCCTCCTCATTTTCAAATAGCTCAACATTGCTACTTCAAGATTCTCTTGCAAAAACGTTGAAACCATTATGTTCCATGAAACAACATCCCTTTCTTCCATTCCCTCAAAAATATTTTTAACTTCGTTAACCTCCCCAAACCCAGAATACATAGTCATCATTGCATTGTTCACAGCAACAAAACCAACAAAACCCATCTTTATAGCTTGCGACTGTGCTTGACAACCAGCTCTTAAACTTGAACAAGAACTCATGACTCTCACAAAGGTAACCTCCGTTGGGCCAAAACAACACTTTTGCATGTCTCTGAACATCAAGAATGCATCCTCACTTCTCTCCACACTTGCAAAACCATCTATCATTGCATTATATGTAACATAATCACGCGAGCCACCTTCTTCTGCTTCTTCATACACCTCACAAGCGTCCACCACACAGCCACACTTAAAATACATAGTGACCAGAGAATTAACCACAGAAGTCCAACCCAAAAACCCACTTTTGATGACCACCGAATGAACATGCATTCCATAGTCAAAAAGCTCCAAAGAGCACAAACTCAACATTGTGGCAAAAGTGTACTTATCAGCCTTAACACCCATTTTGTTCATGTCCCTGAAATACAATATTTTCAGTCAATTAAAACCACGACATGTCACACATTTTTCCAATTTTATATTTTTTTAAAAGTAAATAAATTGTTTTTGTACAAGACCATAGGATATATATCCTGTTATCCCTTATGGGAGACAATCCTACCCAGATTGAGTAGGACCAGTATGAGCTCAAAGTATTTAATGTAGCTTCATATCTAGGATCGAATTCAAGGTTACTGGTTATGCTGAAACAACTCCATGCCAATTGATCCATGTGCTAGGTGGTAATTAAGAGGATAATTGTTAATAGAACAGGTAAACTACAATTTGGCACCTAAAGTGAGTAAGAGTAGATAATTTTAGTTGGTAATGAGAAAATTAATGGTTTGTATTTCAACAAATTCATGATGTGCAATCTATATTAATTTTCTCACGAACAACTAATATTTTTTACTTTACTCATAGAGTAGTTGAATCTAAGATAATAATGAATGTAATGGAATATCGATTCATGTAGATTATTTTCTATATATTTTTACTCTCAAATTGCCAATCAATCAAAAATCAAGTTATGTATAACTTTAAGGTGTTAAAATAAAAACTTATCATTTTTTGTTGGTCTTGGCCAGAGATTATGCTCGCTCGCGATGCATGACTGTCGCTGGCCCAAGGATATCATTGACAAGTTGTGATTGAATGATAGAATAAAAACTCTTAACTTACATATTTTACTTTTTATTATCAACTATTTATTTATATTACTTATTTTTCCCCGCTAAAAGGACAAATTTGATCACCTGAACAAGCCAAAAGCAAAATCCCGATTCCCTTTCTCCGCGCACCCGGTTATAACGGCGTTCCAAACCGCGATGTGTCCCTTGGGAATTCCATCGAACACTTTAAGGGCATGTTTAACGCTATCTAGTTTGGCGCAAGCGGAGAGCAGCGTGGTCCAGGAATACGCGTCGGGGCAATCGATTTCCTGAAACATGCGTTTGACGGAGGCGAGGTCGCGATGGGCCTTGGCGTAGAGAGAGAGGAGGGAGTTGGCGACGTGGGAGTGGGCCCCGAGCCCGGTCCGGACGGCGTGGGTGTGAAGCTGGGCCCCGAAGGCGGTGCGGCGCCCGTTGGCGGCGGCGGTTATGGCCGCGGAGAGGGTGTAGTGGTCGGGGGTGAAGGAGGAGTGGGCGTGGACGAAGAGTTTGAGGGATTGGGTGTGTTGGTTGGAGCGAGTGAGGGCTGCGAGCATGTGGTTCAGCTT
The DNA here is from genome assembly GCA_007407185.1 of Glycine tomentella. NCBI lineage: Eukaryota > Viridiplantae > Streptophyta > Magnoliopsida > Fabales > Fabaceae > Glycine > Glycine tomentella. The sequence continues at coordinate 1,298,694 of PYAF01004847.1, read as the reverse complement.
GATGTAGGGTTCTTTGGAGTAACAACAAAACTTCATTTGTCATTCCTTAGAGTCGGGGATAGTGCAGGGTTTTAGGTGTACGTTTTGAGTTTGAATCAGAACTGGAGATGGAGGTGGAGCTAGTGCGCTACTAGAAAAGTGGAGGTTTTTTTTTTAAAAAAAAATAATATATATCGAAATATTTGAATTTTGTTTTTTAAATTTTCAATATATTTTTTATCTTCATAAAATTAAAATGTATTAAAATTGATATGAATGCAATGATAAAATCATATTGAAAATTTTTCAAAATGAATTTTGAATATTTTGAAATATACAGAAATGAAAAGTATATTTTAAAAAAATGACAATATTTATAACAAGTTTTTAGTAGATGAGATTTTCATTGAAATTATTTAGCATATCACCTTAGTTACAAATAATTATTAAAATGGTTAGTAGCTTTTAATTATATCTTAATTCATGAATACATGTTAACTTGGTTATTTTAATTACAATTAAGTACTATATACGAATCCATACGACTCACACAGATCGGTAATTCTTAAAAGTCATATGGATTGTCAATCCATATGACTCACATGTATCAGCAATCCGTATGACTCATACAGATCAGTGATTCGTAAAAAAATCCAATAGTATATGTTGATATGCAACTTACGGATTTTGAGAAAGGCAAAATCAATATTACACTGTGCATGTTGGATGTATTAGAAAAATGGCTAGTGTAGAAAGTTAAACTCGGGACTGGTAGAGAGGACTGTTAGCACTTGGGCCTTTTGATGGGTTGGGCCTGATATGCAATAGTTCTTTGCAAAATGTTGTTTTGTATATGTTTAATAACTGCTTGTTTATTGAGTTTTTTTATTTTTAATTCAAAAAGAAAAACTTTAATTTGTTTATTTATTTAGATAAAAAAATATTAATAATAAAAATTAAATTTAAAAATATAAAAGTGGTTGATAGGATTGAGTGATCGAGTTATAAAAATATAAACATATACCCAAATTAATGGAGGTTAGATCTTCTTTTGGTTCATGTCAAATAATATCAAACAAAAAAAATTAACCAACTTAATTGGTTTGATTCAATTATTTGACTTTGTCGGATCAACAAATGAACATTACTATAATTTTATCTCTAGTTCTAAACTAAATTTGAATAGTTTCTTTTGAAAAAAATAATAATAGTTAAAAACAATCTTACACCATAATTTAAATTATTTATTATAAATATAAAATATAATCCATATATTTATATGTATTTATTCGTTATAAATTTTGATTAAAAATCAAATTTATACATAAAAAAACATTTATGATAAATTTAAATGATATAAAATATTCATTTAGATGATAAAATACTAATTGATATTTTAAGCTTATCTTGTAAAATGGCTTCAATCTCCGTCAGGACCCTTGGATAATCATATTAACTATAACTAATATCCATTTATTCGGTGATTAAAAACCTAAGTTCCCTATTTTAAAGAGATGCAGGCAAGCATTGAAATGTCTCAACAGTCAAATAATGATTTATAATTTATTTGCTCACTAATTACTTAGTAGTCAATGAATGACATATACAACCTGATAGGTATATATATATATATATATATATATATATAAAATAGGATCATTGTGTATTTGTGTTCTCTTTTGACCATGACGGGATTGGATTGGAGTTGATGTTTGGAACATGGAAATAATGGAATAGACAAAAAAGGAGGGTGGTGGGGCAGAAGGAAATACTAAGTAAAAACAAATTTTAAAATACTATTTTCGGTGAGTCATCCACAATAAAATTCTAAGTACACGTGTTTGGTTTAAAAAAGAAAGAAAAAAAAAGAACATAGAGAAAGATTATTTATTAGGTTGTTGGCGAAAAAATATAAAATAATATAAATAATTTATTTAATTTATTTAATATATATATATATATATATAATTATGAATATTTTTGTCAATTCATTTATAAAAAAAACATCTCCTTTCTTATTTTCTGTTTATATGTAAAGGAAATCTAAAATTATGAATGTCTTACTTGGAAAATAATCATCTTAATAAGATGATTTGGTGAAGTATATTTTTTACTGACTAAAAAAAGGTAATTAATTATATTTTAGGGCAAATATCCTTTTGGTATTAAAAATGTGAGGTAGTTAGTATTGATATTTGGATGATGAAAAATTTGAATTTAGATATTAAATATATAAAAAGAGTAATAAATTAATTTTGACATTAAATATTTATTTTAATATCCAATGACATAGCTGAGAAAGAATGTATCTGAATCAGCAGGGTAGATGTAAATATTCAATTCCATATCTCAATGTGGTAACTTGCCCATAATTATTTTTATCTCGCCGTCTTTAACTAATAAAACCGAATCTAAGTGTAAACTGTACATCAAAAACAAAATCAAAATAAAATAAGAATATAAACATTTTCACTTGGAGAGAGTCTCTGTCTCATCCTTCTCCCCCCATACTCTCTCATTCATTCATTCACATTTCTCAGTTCTGAAAAACCCTATATCAGTGTTCCTCATTCTCTCTCTCGCCGGAAAACCGCCTCGGGATGAGGAATCGCGTTGGTTGGTTTGGGTGACGTGGATCGAAATGGGTGTGTGGAAGGCTCGGTTGCTGTCTACCAACCTGCCTCTGTTGCACCCCAACGCCAAACACACGTGTTGGAGATCCACGTCGCCGCCGCCGCCACCAAAGTCCGTGTCTTGGTCGGTGATTTGCGGTGTAATGCTATTTGGGCTGGGCCTCATCTCCCTCTTAACGGGCCACGTGGCATCTCATCTCGAATGGTACTCTCACCGACTCCGCCACCACGCTCTCTACTCCACACTGGTTCGTATTCCTAACCCTGCTTTTCATAATGTGTTTGTTTCGTAATAATGCCACTAATGACATACTCATGGCTTTAAATTGCGGTGGCGATCGCGGTGACAATTGCGGGAAAATGAGGCTGATGGGGGCCACAATTGCGGTTGCCGAGAGTCAAAATACCTTGACCTTGTGGCCGCAATTGCAGTTGCGGACCGCAATTTAAAACCATGATGATACTACTAAATGTTTTTTTTCTTTTCTTTGATCGACAAATGTTAGTTGTTAATATTGTTAATTTTTGTTAGTGGGGGATTCGAACCGGTGACCTCTCCATCCTTTCTTTCTCCCTTCACCAGTAGAGCAATCTTACATCTCCAATGGTACTACTATGCGTGTTTTAATTGACGTGAATGTTTTGTAGGATGGAAGTGAACTCGCGCCGATTGACATCTGGGAATCGCAGTATTCCAAATACTACTATGGATGCAAAGAGAGAGGGCGACATTTTGGTCGTAAGTGGAAAGTGTTTTTGTCACTTTGTTGTGTTAATGTACTTTGCTGCTGTCTCTTGTTGTTTTTGAGATTTTGAGTGATCCAGAGTGCTTGTCTTCTGTAGTGGATGCTGATGGATGGAGATTTATGACCTATTAATGGCAATTTTGGAATTTTTTTAATTTGAGAGTGTTGAGTTTCCATCTTGCTATGTGGGTAATTGATTACTCTTGTCTGTTTTTTGTGAAATTTCTTTGCTGTTTTGGGTTATGTGATTGTGATATGATATTAGTAGGTTAAGTAGAGTTTGTTGCAAATTTTCTGTGAGTTTTGTGTGGTTCTGACTTCTGAATACTTTCCTTAACTCATTGCCTCTCCTTGACTTGATTCTGAGCCTCAGAATCAACACTTTAAGTAGAAAAAGAAAAATAGTTCATTTTGGGATATTATGCCAAGATTAGGATTTAGGAAAGCAATTTGTGAGGCCAAAGACCAAGAAGGCAGAAGAGGCTCTTTACTGGGTGCTATGATCTTTTCAGTGATTACCATCCTGCTAGCGTCTTATATGCTTTTTTGGTATTGTGTGGTATTAGAATTTACCTTGTGATGTGGTATTAGAATTTACCTTGTGGGATTCTTAGTATACAAGTATTTTCTGCTTCATTCTTTGATTTTCTCTGTAGAAACAAGAAACCTTGGGTGCTTTACTAGAGTTCAGTAGCCCTCTTCTATTACATTACAATAAAATAATAGGTTTGTAACAGTATAACTGTAGAAATGATTCTACTTTGACAGTTATAGACTAGCATTCTTGGCATGGTGTTTTTCTGCTTTTGTATATGGTACAGTGTTATGGATATCCAATTCTTCCATATTACTTTTGGCAGCTGAATGGCTTACAAAACTTAAGATGATTTGCCATCTATTTTTTTAAATCAACATGCTATGTCATCACCTTCCTGCTATTTCAAACACATGTAAGTGCAAGTGAAAGTGAAAGGATTATTGTCATTACTCCTTGAATTTTTAATGTGTCTCAAACACTCATTTCTTTTTAAGCCATATATATATATATATATGCTAAAAAGCTAGAGTGGTGCAATCTAGGTTGTAAGATGTTTTCTATATGATGCTTTATGTGGTTTGTGAACAAATTTAAGGGTCCCGTCTTATATTTTGTTTTTCTTCTAAACAAATGCATTCCTTTTTATTGAGCTGAACTGTATACTTTTTCTACATGTGACTTTTTTCTTATTTTGATAATCGGATAATATAGCTGCTGTACGCGAGCGCAAGTCTAAAGGCTACTTGCTAATTGCAACTAGTGGAGGACTGAACCAACAAAGAACTGGGGTAAGTATGACATAAGTTTTATGATATGGAATATTGTCATTGAGACATTGTAAGAATCTTCTAGAAGATCTGCTGGTTACTGATTTGATGACCAACTACCTTTTATGTGCTGAAAATATTAGTTCATTTTGTGGTCCTAGAGATAGGAACAGTTTTCTTTTATCTCATTGGTTCTGTTTCAGTTTTTTTCAGAGAATATGAGGCTCAGATTCTCTCTGTTGTCTAATGCATATAATTTTTTTCATTTTTTCTCAATTAATTAATTAACAAGTTCTTCCTGTGGAAATGACAATCATATTCTTGTCTCCAGATAACAGATGCAGTTGTTGTTGCAAGAATTCTTAATGCTACACTAGTTGTACCTGAGTTGGATCATCAATCTTTCTGGAAAGATGACAGGTATCTGCAGATCCTATCATTCATTCATTATTCTGATTAGAGCTAACGAAACTAAGTTATCAAATTTTCTTTTGATGACATTTTTGTTTGAATGCAGTGACTTTGCCAATATTTTCGATGTGAATTGGTTCATTACATATCTCGCAAAAGATATTACTATTGTTAAGAGAGTTCCTGATAAGATCATGCGGTCAATGGAGAAACCCCCTTATACAATGCGTGTACCGAGGAAATCAGAACCTGAATATTATCTTGATCAAGTTTTGCCGATACTCTCGAGAAGACGGGTAATGCCACTTTTTATTATTGATACATGTTTGGAATTTCTTAATTATTTGACTGGAAACTGTTTTGATTCTGTGACTGGCTACCATAATGAAATGTTAGTGGTTGCTTAATGTCAGTTTAGATAATTCTCTTGTAACTTCAGCTGCATTGGTTACTGACTGACTTTTGGGATATTTGCAGGTTCTGCAGTTGACAAAATTTGACTATAGACTTGCAAATAATCTTGATGATGAGCTGCAAAAACTACGTTGCCGTGTTAACTATCATGCTTTGAGATTTACTAAACCTATACGAGAACTTGGTCAAAGACTTGTAATGAGAATGCAAAAGATGGCAAGCCGTTATATAGCAGTCCATTTGAGGTTTGCTCAATGAACCTGTTGTTTAAAGTTCAAATTCAACTTCCATCTAAAGCAAGCTGGTGTGGTCTGACATATTGCAATCACTTAATTCTTGTAGATCTTAGAACTGTTGTCCTTTCCTTTCCTATGCAATCACATACTCCCTCCGTCTCTAATTATAAGATCTTTCAACTAATTCACGCCACTTAAGAAAAGTAATTAATTTAATTAATCACATTAAATCTGTCAATTATTTGTATTTTCTTTCCAAAACCCTTTTCTTATCTCTCTATTCACTTACTGGTTTCTCATTAATGTTTGGAGTGAGAATAATTAAGTAAAGGTATGTAGGAATAAAAATTATTAATGTATCTATAAATTAGAAAAGAATCTTATAAAAAGGGACTAACAAATTTTTGAAAAAGGTGTTATAATTAGAGACGGAGGAGGGAGTATGTATATGATATCCAATACTTGTTTCAATCTGGTTGATTTGGCTTTCCCTATTTGCACAACTCCTTTATAATTTTCTAAGGTTGTATTTGCATTGAACAATTTGAAAATCTCAAATTTCCAACGCAATTTACTAATAGCAATGTGGCACATTTGAGCTATAGCCAACCATTGCCTCTACAAAATGTTAAGATCTGATAATTCATAATGATTCATGGCAGGTTTGAGCCAGATATGCTGGCATTTTCAGGTTGTTATTTTGGTGGTGGTGATAAAGAAAAACGCAAGCTTGGTGAAATCAGGAAAAGGTGGACAACATTGCCTGTAAGACCACAATCCTCTGACTTCTAATAATAAGATTCTATCATACTGGCAAGATGATAATGATTAGTTAAAACTAGTTATTTATTTGCTGATTTTGTTGAGCCATTACCTTGTGGTAATACAGGATTTGAGCCCTGATGGAGAGCGGAAGCGTGGGAAATGTCCTCTTACTCCTCATGAAGTGGGTTTGATGCTGCAAGCACTTGGTTTTACAAATGACACATATCTCTATGTTGCATCAGGAGAAATATATGGTGGGGATGAGACCATGCAGCCTCTCAAAGATCTTTTCCCCAACATTTATACAAAGGAGATGCTTGCTCAAGAAGAAGAGCTGAAACCTTTTCTTCCATTCTCTTCCCGCCTTGCTGCTATTGACTACATTGTTTGTGATGAAAGTAATGTATTTGTTACTAACAATAATGGTAACATGGCCAAAATCCTTGCTGGTCGTAGGTAAGAATGAATGCATGGTGACATCCTTTTATTCTTCATTTATGTTTCTAAAATTTATACGATTAATGTGTTTGGCATCTACTATCAACCTGCTGATTCTACAAAACAGGAGGTATATGGGTCACAAAAGAACCATCAGACCAAATGCAAAGAAGCTTAGTGCGCTGTTCATGTCAAGGCATGAGATGGACTGGGATACATTTGCAAGTAAGGTTAAAGCATGCCAAAGAGGATTCATGGGAGAGCCAGATGAGATGAGACCTGGAAGAGGAGAGTTTCATGAATATCCAAGCACATGTGTGTGTGAGAAACCATTCATGGATGATATCAGCCAAGACGGACTCCGGTCCCCTAAACTCGCAGCCAACAACGTGACTATGAAAGGAAGAGGAAATGAAGAAAGTATAGTACTACGAAAGCGAACGTGATAAAGATGAGTAAATTTAAACCAGCGTAGCATCATTAATTTGGAGGAAGAAGACAAGTATGACTGTTAATGGCAGCAAATGCTCTACGGCAGCGCCTCCATTTTAATTTCTGATTTTGCAACTATCATGTTAGTGATAATTTAATTAGTCAGGGCCATGATGAAAATTCTCTTCATTCACACTGGGAATGATTCAATTCAGATTCATGTATAGGGAAAAACGTAAGAGAGATCAACGCATTACAAATGTTAATAATAGATATGTTTGAATTAGAATCGGTATGAGCTCATTCATAGGTGATTTTATTTTGCAACGAAATTCTTCAGATATTCCACCTTGCATATTCTACTTTATTTGCTGTAATGTTTTTAAAACTTGATCAATCAAAGTCTTAAAAACATTACAGGGGACTGAACTGCAATAGAAATTATAATAATGATTACATAGTATTAAAAAATTGTTATAATTTAATACTTTAAACTAAAAAACATAAATTTTATAGATTTTAACACTTAAAAGTACATGTAAAAATTTAAATCAAATATATCGTAATACTTTAAGTTTAATAATATACATTAACAATTATTAATAATAAGTTTGATCCAGAATTAGAGAAAATGACATACTATAGGTTGATTTTTTTTTTTTTATCCTTTTTCCAATTATTTGACCTGTTTTATTCCTAGTCGGTTCAATGATTTATTTGCACTGATCACATTACCAGTTCACAGTTTTCCGGTTCAACTAGACGATTAGTTTTCCTAGCACTTGCCAGATTACTACATCCCCAGACACTGCCCAATATTGAAAATTCTTGGAAATTTCACTCAAAAAAGCTTATATTAAAGTTACTGGATAGATTCACGTGATTCGTCAAACCATATATGAATTACTCACCATTGATCCATTTCAATTTTCCAAATTTATTGCAGATAAGTGTGGCAAAGGACAAAATGAAGTAGAATGGGAGATGATATCCAACGAAGAGGAACATGACTTTACCATTTGATCATATTAACAAACCTTTCTATAAACAAGTCAACATGGATAAATTCCATATACAGCCTACAGGATTAAATTAAATCATATTGTAAACAACATAAAATCAATATTAACATCTACTGCACTAGTTTCTGCCTAAACCGAAGGAAACAAGAATTTTCATTCCTATGTTCCCTATTATAAATTATAAATAAATATACACATCTATGCCGAGTGTGTTGGTCTTTCAACCGAACTGAACCGCATATTGTAACTCCTCGTTCAACCTTGGTTATTACCTGTTGCAGTCAAAAAGTTGAAATGTAAATATAGATTCATAAGGTTACTACAAATGCAGACGACTCACTCAGAATTACAGATACACAGATTCTCACCCCCTAGAAGTATTCCCATTCTGGTTTTTGTGACCCTTTTCATGTGAAGCAGAAGGAATCTTTGAGATAATTAAAGAGCTCTGCAATCCTTCTAATAGCTGCCAACCAAAAGTTAACCACATCAGACTCAACAAAAGACAACGATATGAAAACATTTTTTATACAGGTAAGACAGTGGAAATGGCTTATTATACTTGAGACAAAATAAAATTATACGCAACCTAGAACAACCAATTTCAGTTGAAGGCAGGCATGTTCTTACTCTTGATGTTGGCTGAATCCTGCGATTGGATCTACGAGGCTCAGTGTTTTCAGATGTTGATTTCAGTGAATTTCCATTGAAAGCCTTTTCCTCATCAATCTTACCCAACCTTCCACCACCAGCAGGTGCAAGTTTTCCTTTACTTGCCCTTGATGTTGATGTCTTTTTAGCAGGGTGAGAATCAGTTGAAGACGTAAGTGACGAATACAAGATTGGTCCGGCCCCAGCTCCAGTGTTTCCAGAATAGGATGCTCTTTCCACCTGATTTTCACTCTGAGATACATTCTTAAAATGACTTGAAGAATCCTTGATCCTTTCTGCACGACTTGTCAAATCATTAGTACCAGAGTTTAATAATGGGTTTTCTTTTGGTGGGATCCCTCTAGGCAAAACACTCTGCGGCTTTCCAGACTTAAAGGTGGGCCTGGAGTCAGCTCCTAATTTTTCCCTGGTATCATTTTTTGAACTATTTTTCCACTCACGTGATCCAGTACCTTGAGGTATCAAGAAATTTGAAAGCTTAACCGAATCATTTCCATCGTTGATCTTAACCATCCCATCTGCAACATAATGCTTGCTTACTTCCATAAATTTCCTTTTCTTCCCAGGTTTAGGAACACCGAAAATCACTCTTGATCCTTCTTTTTGAAGACCAGTCCTCACCATTCTATGTGAATCAGATTTTTTATCATTCTTGCTGTTCTTACCAATATTAAACACTTTATCATTTTCAGTCAAGTCAAGTATCCTCAACTCGCCAGGATTTGCCGACTCCACAGCATTAGTACATTTTGGAATCCTGTCTTTCCCTTTTAACTCTACTGCAGGACTACCTAACTTAGGTCGTTTTTCACGAGGTGTATCACTCTACATGCAAAGCGTACAACTCAGTACAGGCATGCATTATGTTAAAACATAAAACATCAGAAGAGGTTGCAAACAAAGTACCTCATGGGTAGAACTGTCATTTGCTCCAACCTTGGGATACTCAATCCATTTCCCATCCTTCCAAAAACGGGATGGACGTAGATGCCAAGCTCTGACAAGTTTTGTTTTTCCACTAACTGCAGTAAACCAATTAGATAATGCGTTTCGAAGGGGCTGGTTCTATACAATTGTAAGCACAATATAGATTAATGTTTATTCAAATAATGTACATACCTGGGAAGTGAACAGTTAATGTTTTATCTTTCTTGTTCTGATCTGTAATAACTCCTTCCTGCCAACTGATAACAAAAACCATCAAATGTGCGATAACTTCTGCAGCAAAATATAGGTGTAACAAATAGAACCATGACCCTGTTTGGATAAGCTTAGGTGATAAATAATTCTAACTAATAGACGAAACTCAATTTATTATTTATCTTCTTATTTTCTTCTCATACAAGTGTTTATGGAGAAGTTTATCTTAACAGAGCCTATGTAGGAAATACAAATTAAAAGTGCTGCAGCTTTACAAAATTGTATTAATAAAAATAATGATGCTTCATAGTCAAACAACAAAATTTTGCAACTTGGAAGTTTCTATGAGAAAAAAGCTAATATTAGGATGGGTTGAATCTGCTAAGACCTTTTCATGTATAATTTTCTCCTGAAGGAACCAAATGTGTGTTTAAAGAAGCTATTTACTGGTATTATCTGAGAAACATTCCTCAAAATAGTGCAAGAATTATTCCTGAGCAATAAAATCCATTCCCTTTTGCAAATTTCTTCATTGCATCTGAACTATAATTAATGAAGCCATACAAACTTTACCGTATCAACAATCAAAACATTCAATATTAGATACACTCAATGGTCAATACAATTATCATTTTAATATATATATATATATGGTTACTTCATTTATTTTGAAAAAAAAAGTTGGAACTAAATCACTTCCCCTGTATTGATAGTGTCAAACAAATAAAACCTTAAATGTATTTAGAACATGTCACAGGAAAATACCTCTCAAAATATGTTATATATCACATAAACTATATATTATAAACGTCAGTTTCTATCCCATAATCAACACTTGTAAACTGTAGATAACTATACCTTTCTTCACTGCATGCATCAACCCTATCCCCAACAGACCAAGTATAATCTACCATAGCTGCCCTCTGTCTCTTCCTTGTTCCTTCATTATGCAAACCAGGAAGATAATGAGTACGCATTCTGGGAGGTTTGCCTTCCTCACCCTCAAGTGAAATCCATTCCTTTAAAGGCCCTGCACCTGGAAAACAACAATTTTTCTTAATTTTCCAAGCCTAAATTGAGAATTTATATATTAAACCTATGACAAACACCAGAAACATATCAGGTGCAGAGTAATATGAAACCTAATAGCTTTTTCATTCCAGTGTTCAATTCTAGGAATCCTAAATATACACACAATGAGCACAAGTCCACTGGCACTTGCATATAGTAAAAAAATTGAAAAACAAACTCATTTAGTTTGTCTCAGATCAAGTAATTAAGGTATTTTATTCTCTAAAGCTAACCTTCATCATCTAGAAGCACAATGTAGCTTACATAAGCTTTACCATCCTGCAGACTTAACACACTGGCTGTGTACCATGCTGCCAAAAATCCTTCTCCGTCTTTGAAAACCTGAAACATAAGAAGCTTTAGGTAGCCAGAAAAAGATATAATTTAAAGGCAGTTCCAAATAGGAAAGAATGAATCCAATTTTAATTATAACCTATGACCTAATCATTACATGGATGTTATGATCACAATCCACTTAAAAAAAGAGTAAATAACTTGTGAAAACAACCTCTACAGTTGAGCCCTCCTTGATGTCCTCCAGATTTTCAGGTGTGGAAGCAGCCTGTATTTCAGTCTCAGGAAGCGCATCAATGGTATTGTCTAAATCAGAAACCTTGCGGCCCTTTGGTCCTTTTATACTCTTTTGGTCCTGAGATATTGCATGAAAAGGTGACTTCTCACTTGCAGCAGTCTTCTTCCCCATTTCATCAGATGAAATATCTGTAATACATATATGAGAAGTTTCCAGTATACCTCCAATGTTGTCAACATTCACCTGACCACTGGTCATGTCTTTCAACAAGCCAGCTTGCTGAGAAGACTCTTGGGCTGCATTCCAGCAACCCTCTGGAACATCTTCTACCAAGTCATTTAATGTTAAAGGATCACCCATAGTTACAATCTTTCCAGCCTGAGATACAGCTTCTGCTGCCAGCTCAGCAGCCTTCACAATAGCATCCATATTTTCAGCTTGTTTTCGGGCAGCTGAAGCAGCTTCCACTCTCCTCCTTGCAGCCTCCTTTGCAGCTCCAATAATAGAACTAGAGCAATTGATTCCAATAGTACCCTTCAAGATGGAGGCAGGGGTTGCTTTTCCCAAGTTAGTCATACCCTCTGAATGAGAAAATTGGCAAGAACTCTCATAAACAGATGAGACTAATGCTTCATCAGCCATTAATTTTGCATGCAATGCAGCATTTGATGCAACATTGGCAGCAGCAGCTGCTGCTTTTGCAACAGCAGCAGCAGCTGCAACTGCTACTGCTGCAGAAGCTAATTTGGCCTCAATATCTGACACCAATCCAGAATTTTTTTGCTTATCCAACTGTTTCCAAATCTCCAGGCTATGATTCACAGCAGCAGCAGAAAGAGATGAAGCTTCCTCTGCATTTACCCTTGCCTCCTTAATTATTTTAAGAGACTCGTCTGACAGAATCCTCTTCTCAACATTCCAGTCACTTTTGAGGTGATCAGCAAGAGATAGAGGAGGTACAGTCACAATTGATTTTTCAACAGTAGTTAGGGGCACACTCCCAACAGAGGTTGAAGTGGCAACAGCAGTAGATAAATGGCTGCTTACAACAGGAGTCAGTATTAGTGGAGAGTGCAAATGCATAGCTTTCTGGCCAATATCCTCAGACACCATAATTTTTTTTCTTTTTTTGGGCTTTGAATCTGAAGAATGCTGAGCATTCAATACCCTCACATTGCTTGTATCAAGCGGAGGGGCAGTTGCTATAAAGACACTTTGTAGGCCTGCACTAGAAGCTGGCAGACCAAGAGGAGCATTCTTTATGCTGGAGGAAGGAGGTACAGGAGATCCTTTGACTGAACTGAACTGCATTGTATCTGTGAGAGGTGATGCAGAAAGATGGGAACTGTTGTTATCAGTGGCAGAAGTAGGAGTCCATGCTCCACGAAGGCTGGCTTGGGATAACCAAGATGTGTTATGTCCAAGAAAGTTTCTGAGGGTTGGGGTTTGATAAGGATGCAAAGAAGTAAGTGCCTGTGAATAATCCACAACAGAACCTCTCGCAAAGGCACTAGATTGAAGGGAATCACAGGAAGGAGTTGGTAGACTCCAAAGGGGAGATGAAAGGGGCATTAATGGGTTTGCAATTGTCGGAGTAGCCTTGCTGCTGGCTAGGGAAAGAGGTGAAGAAATTCCTTTTCCTTGAAGTGTATTTTGCTTAACTGCCACATCAGTGGTTCTAGGACCTGCAGATTTCAATTCTATCTAGTTACAATCAAATTAGAGGAAAAATTAAACATATTATATATATATATATAGAGAGAGAGAGAGAGAGGATACCAGATCGTGATTGCAGAGGCGTTTCCGGGTTCATAGGATGAGACTTTTTACCGTGCTGCTTTTCCATGCAGGAAGACCAGGCATTCTGCCAAATGCTCCTTCCACCATCTAAAAACACGACCGAACTCAACACTGTTACAAACAAATAAGAGATAAGAGCATGCAGAGGGAACATGATTTAAGGGGAAAAAAACCTGGGCCCCCAAAAGCTGACATCATATATGCCTCATCAGGTACCGTGCCTTGACTGCAGTAACATCAATCAGTAAGAGAAATAAATAGAGTTATTGATTGTCATATTGGAGAGTATAGAACATATCATACTGCCTAAGCAGAATACTATCTCATTAAGATATACTCATCCCTTGTTTTAAGATAGAGCATTGATTGAATGATGAGCATTAAATAGGTCTAAGGTTCAACACATAAATTAAATCTAAAATCCTTACAATAAAACTGGATCCCATTTTTTAATTAAACATGGGGGATTAAGAGAGCCAGGTAAGGAATAAGTGTCGTAGGGAATGGATGAAAAAACATGATTCATAAGCACATGTGTACATCACATCTATGTAGCATCCATAACAATGAAGAAAATATAATGTAGCTAACATTTGAACTCACATTAAAGCCCCATAGACAAAGATCTGTGCACGCAATTGTACTTGCTGCATATCCATGAAAGGCTGTTGAAACAGAACAGATGGAGAAGCAGAAGAGTTCAAATCTGGAAGGCTAGATGTTGAAGCATTTAAAATAGCAAATGGCTTTGTACTGATGGAATCAACATGTCCATACTGCTGCACCTCATTCGATTGCATGACCTGGAAACCAGGTGATGGGCTCAAAGACACACTAGTTGATCTATCCCCTCTTTCAGACTGTCTTCCTGGAGTTTTCCCTTTATTTCCTTTTCTAGAAGTTTCCTTTCCAGCTGTCTGATTAGAGGCTCGCCTAGCTTTGCGTTGAGGTGTACCATGAGAAACACTATGTGCTATA